>VZSE01010195.1:184818-219368 GCA_013398275.1 Promerops cafer
CTGGGATTTTAAATGTATAAATTATTTATTTAGCTATAGTTTACTCTAAATATAATAATATAAGTATTAAATATATATTCAAATGAGGTACTCTTTTGGAAGTGAAGATATAATTTTGTTTTTCTTTTCTACAAAACTATATAATTACTGCATTGCTTTTCTTCAATGGGAGATGGCTTAATCTGAAAATTTGTATTTAAATTAAAACATTGTATCTATTCTAAGGAAGTTTTTGTTAATGACTTCTGACTTTGAAGAAGAAACCTAATACTTTTAAGAAAATAGATGTAATTGATATTTTTCAAGAGGCTGTTAATATGTTTTCCTTGCATTTATATATTTGGAGGTGAATCTCATTTTCTGAAGGAAGAAATAGCAAAAATGACAGAAAAAACCCTGTGTTTTCTTCAATAAAGTCAGAAATATTTGTGTCATATGCAGTCCATATAGGCATTCATAACCATTTTACTGAATACAATTTTTAAAAAATTGTATTTGACAGGATGTTGTGAATTCCAAATGTATGTTTATACAGATTATGCCAGAATGACACTTTTAAATATTAATTAGCTGTTCAAACATGTTGCATATCAAAGCACATCTGGTCTGTGGCAAAATGTAAAAAGAAATGGCACATAAGCTTTTAAGATACATTGATAGGGTCACATAGATCAGCTTGTTCCTATCTCCACTCAGGGAGTTTCATCAGCATCTCACTTTTTATGACATAATTTGCATTTTAGGCGACACTACAGTGTATGCTGACATGCCAAAATTTTCTCAATGAAAAGTTGTTATCTGAGTGGTGAAGTAGAACTTCAGGACTGGAATATCTGGAGCTTTTAGTTCCTGTCCCCAGGGGGTTTAAACTTGTATCCTCATGAGAGTCTGACAGTTCTCAAGCACAGAGTACACAGGCACGATGTCTTTCTGTTAAAGCTGTGCCATGCACAGCCAGCAACGTGAGGTGCAAGGGGCAAAACTGAACTCAAGGAGCAGAAGTCCTGGTAGTTCTACTGGATAATATAACTGTTCCTGGGGAGATGGAAAAGCTATGGTTTTGTTTCTGTTCCCATTATGACTTTTTCGTGTGTTGACCCTGGCTGGAGGCCAGGCACCCACCAAAGCCACTCTATCACTCCCCTAAGCAGATGGACAGGGGAGATAAAATATAATGAAAGGTTCATCAGCTGAGTTAAGGACAGAAAGAGATCGCTCACCAAATACCATCTTGGTCAAACTGGGCTAAAATTAGAGATATTAATTGAATTTATTACTAACAAAATCAGAGCATGATAATGAGAAGTAAAATAAACCTTAAAAACACCTTCCCCCTTTCTTCTTCCTATCTCTACCTACTTCCCCAGTGGCAGAGAGGGACAAGGGATGGGGGTTATGGTCAGTTCATGACCCAAGGCTTCTCCAGCTGATCAGGGAGAGGAGTCCTTCTCCGGCTGCACTGTGGGGTCCCTCCCACGAGCAACAGTTCTCTGCAAACTGCTGCAATGTGAAACTCCAATGCAAAATTCCCTCCCATGAGTACTCCCAAAACTGCTGCAGCATGGGTCACTCTTCCACAGGGTGCAGTCCTTCAGGCACAGTCTGCTCCAGTGTGGGTCCCCCACAGGGTCACAAGTCCTACCAGGAAACCTGCTCCAGCGTGGGCTCCTCTCTCCACAGGTCTGCAGGCCCCTGCCAGGACCCTGCTCCAGCACAGGCCTCCCACGGGGTCACAGCCTCCTCTCAGGCTCTGGTGTGGGTGTCCTCCATGGGCTGCAGGTGGATCTCTGTATCCCCATGGACCTCCATGGGCTGCAGGGACACAGCTGCCTCACCATGGACTGCACCACAGGCTGCAGGGAATATCAGCCCTGGTGCCTGCAGCACCTCCTGCCCCTGCTTCTGCACTGACCTTGGTGTCTGCAGGGCTGTTCCTCTCACATGTTCTCACCCTGCTCTTCTTTGGCCACAATTACATCTGCGCAATGACTTCTTTTTCTTCTTCTTAACTATGTTATCACGGAGGTGTTACCACAATTTCTGATTGGCCCAGCCTTGGCCAGCAGTGGGTCCATCTTTGGAGCTGTCAGGGATTGGCTCTGTTGGACATGGCGGAAGCTTCAGGCAGCTTCTCACAGAAACTACCTCTGTGTACTCTCTGCTGCCAAAGCTTGGCCACGCAAACCCAATGCAGTCCTGTTCATCCAAAAGCTCCTGAATGCAGTGCATAAAAGCACACGTTAGACACCTTTGTTGTAGATCAGATGAACCACATATTTGCTGTCTGAGAGGTGCCCTTTTAGACCCTAGTCCACTTAATTTTGCATAAACCCCGTTCCAACTTAAGGTCATGATAAGTAGGTCCCCTAGAACCATATCAATTCCCTTAATCCTTTCACTTCCTTAGATCTGCAGTTGTTTTCAGGACAGGTAAAACTTTTAAGTGAAATCAGACCTTCATGTAAAATGGAATTGCTATTTTACAATGATTTTTCAACTCTGGAAGTCCTCATAATATATGAAACTGGAAAATGCATGAAATGTAGGTAAAGAATAATCTGAAATGGTACTGCTACTCTGTAAATACTTTGGGGGAAAGTGGTAAATGATAAAGCAGGTTTTTGTGCCCCAAGTAAAGCTCCAGATTTACAATGAAGTAACCAATGTAGGGCCTTTACTCATTTGTGCCAAGCTAATCAGGTAGTGCCCACATATAAAGTCTGCAGGTGGGCAGCTGAACTGGGTTATGTGGATCCCCTGACCTAACTCACCTACAGACATTTATGTCATGGTCCAGTCGCTGTAATTATGGTGTTAAATGCTTTCTGAGATTCAATTTTCTTCTCCTTCTGCTGGTCCAGAAGTACACAGGCCTCTCACAAGACTTCTGCAATATATGCCAACCCCAATGGAGGTTTTGGATACTCTTGACTTCTCAAAAGGAGTTTTTGTCTGGGTTTTGTCTATGGCAGGTTTATAAACTTTTATCTGAATCAATGGAGACCAAGGGCTTAGTCCACTCTCCAGCCTGGAATGGCTTTGCCACTAAAGGCAGTACTATAGGCTAATTGTTGAAGTCCATTCCTGCTGTCATCTTTCCTAAAAGAATTCAGTCTGTGCAGTGAACAAGCAGTAAATCTGAGGAGTTACCCTTGGGGCAACAATCTCCCTACAAGTATGCATTTTCTATTTCCTGAGAGCTTTCTCTTGCATTCTACCATCTCATGCCTGAACCTTTAGCTGACACCAGAGGCAAAGGGCAGCACTTTAGAGCTGGGAATAGGCTGTTGACCACTGAGAAGTGCATATGATCTGCATGTCATTCAGATGAAGTACTATAAGAGAAGCACATACACTACACACTCTGCCCTGTGCAGTGAAAGGCATTGCCTAGGATGAACACAACTAATTTACATTTTTCTTCCTTGGGTCCGCTTTTCTGCCACAACTGAATTTTTCCCTTAAGCATCTCATTCCATCATTCTTTCTGTTTCTCAAAAGTACTGCATTGAGTAGTGAAAAATAGTAGTTCAATGTATCTAAAAGGTTTTGACAGAGGCAAATGTTTTAAGGGGGTATAAGGTAATAATATAAATCCTTCTTCCAATAAGCATTAAAAAGCTGTTTGGAACAATAAAAATTTCTCAGTTCAGATGAAATAGGTGAAATCTTTGAGAACTAGTAATGAGAAAATAATTAATTACTCAACAGACAATAATTTTATTAATTCCTTATGTGTTGTGCTACATGTGCTTACAAATGCAAAGAAAAAGTAATATTCAGACTATGAAGTCACAATTATGGTAGAAAAATAAGTCCTATTTGAGGAATTTTATTTCTGACTATTAGATGTGAAGAACACACTTCTTCAACACAGTGAAGTATAAAAGCTACTTTTAATTCTGTGGTCATAATTCTCAATGACAGCAAATTACCCCTTGTACTTTTTTGAAAACAGATGTAGACTCAGAATAATTTTAGTTTTTTGGGTTTTTTTTTCTTTTAATGAATAAGCTCCCTCTTTTAAAGAGTAAGGTATTCTTAGGACACTTTCTTAATGGCTGCAAATGGCAGTTACAGTATGACACTCAGATGATTCATATATTTTCTGCTTATATTTATGGAATGTTTTGGAGTGGGTGTTCCTGGTGAGAGAAGTGAAAGAAAGCCTTATTTACACCACCAGAAGAACTTCAGAGCTAGTTTCGCTGTGAAGAAACTGAAAAACACCATTTGTTTCTCTAAGGTATTAGTATTTTTTTTTCTTCTACTTCAAGGAGTAATATTTTGAGGGCTAATAGATACTAATGTTAAAATAATTTTTTTTACTCCTAATATGCTAAAGGTTCCAAAAGCAGTCGCGGTACTTCTGGAACAACAATATTTGCCATTCAGATTATTTGCTTTCTATCTTGGGGTTAATTATTTGTTGCTTGATTTTTTTTTCTCCCTTAGATGCTTGGTTTGAAGAATTATGGTTGAAATGTATATATTTTTCTCCTCACTTTTTTCCTCTTCTCAAGAACTAACTTGTAATATATCACAGCTGTCATTATAATGAGAGAAAACATCATGATGCAGCAGAACTTAGTCAATTCAATTATATTGAAAATGCAGTGAAATTATTTTGATAGAAATGCACCTGCTGAGGCTGCCTGCTAGGCTAGTCCACAATTAGATACTGTGTAAAAAGTTATTAAGAAGTTCATTTAGACAATTTATCTCTCAAGTGTGTCTGGGGAATATTTCCCTGAAGAAAGGGTCAAAACTCTGGAGAAATGTTTACCTTTCAAAAGTAAAGGTAAATTATGCAGCCCTGTCCTAATATGGTGAAGATACACACTGTCTTAAAAAGAAATTCAAAGGTTTAAAAGACTCTGTAGACAGATGGGATCAAACCACCCATGAACTATATAGCCTTGGTCCATAGGTCTAAGAAAAACACTAAAGAATGAGGATTTCGTAAAAAGAAAAAAAAAGGAATATCTCAAATTAGCATTCCACTGCTTTTGGATTGCATTGGTAGCAATAACACCATACCAAAAGGCAAAATAAGTTTACTGTAGAAAATGACCCAGAAAAATGAGTGAAGGCATCTCTTTCTCTGAAGAGCCATACTGCTAGCTTTTTGGAGTCAGCTTCTCTACCCCAGGACTACCAGGAAGAATAATATCTTTCCCTCTGTGAATGGCCTTTTGATGTATCTCTCACTGTTCCTGGTTGGTTGTGTCACATCAGCAAGTGAGGTAGCATATTGAGCTACCATGAAGCAAAAGCTTTCCGTAAAAATGTTCATACTTGCAATTAGTTTATCACACTTTGCCCATTCACCTCCCCAGAAAGGTAGTAAATCACTTCTGAAGATTTAATCTTCATGACTGCTAGAATTATTACTCTGTGATTTTTTTTTTAATAGCTTCTTTTGCTTACAAGTTATGACAGCTTTGTACCATTTTTCTCCTAAACAAGAGTGATTGCTATAACAACAGGACACATTCTTGCAGTTCATATTTTGAGTTTAAAAATTGCTGATTGTTTTAACCATGTTTTATAAAATGGCCCTGTTCAGTAGTGGTTCTCAGGAGTGTGGAAAAGACACACAAATCATCTTCTCTAGTATGGTATTGTAAACTGCATGTTTTAAATGAATTTTAATATTATCACTGTAAACACTGATTTGTTCCTTTGGGAGTTGTCTTAAATTTTCAAGTGGATTTATCCATGAAGGAAATATCAGGAAAAAAAGAGATATTTTCTTGCTGTTGAAGAATGACAATTCACTTCTTAAAGCTGGACAGCAGATGGCCAGCATGCTGTTGGCCTTATTGCTCTATAAATGCATGTATAAAAATCTAGCAAAAGATATCTCCACAGAGCTGTTTAGTAACTTTCCTCAAATTGTAATACTAGCAAACAAAGAAGGTTCTCATAAAAGGCTTTCTATGCAGCATCTTTTCATCAAGTATATTGAATAAATGAATTAAAATATATTTTTATATAGTGAAATTTTAGGTATTCACTTAGCAAAAATATTCTTTGTATGTTGTTTATGTAAGAATAATTTTAATGTGATACCCAAAAGGAAGACAATATGTTTTCTGCAGAAACCATGTGGTATGGAGAGAAGTCAAGAAAAAAATTCTTGAATTGATTTATTTAGAGAATTAAACTATGTGAGTATGAAATGGAATCTGAATTCATACACTCTGTTCTGAAAGGCTTCTCAGAAGAATTTTGGTTCCAATTCAAAGCAAACATGGCAAGTATTTGAAAACCATTTTTTTTTTTTTTTCCCTCAGCTGTTGGCACAGAATGATGCTGAGCCTGCAAAAATGAATGAACTTCAGAGATTTCTGTCTTTGGGGGCTGCAGTTATGTAAGAAAGTGTCATAATTTCTGGCATTTTAGAATGCCTATCATGTGATGTATTTCAAGCATTACCTGAGATTTGCAGTTCATTTATATCTGCAAAATATTAGGGTGTCCCATTTTCAAGCACATATTTTATCAAATATTTTAGTTTACAATTGAAAATTATAAATATCCATCATTTAGCCTTGGTTTGTAACAAACATGAAGGTTTACTTAACTGAAGAAAATTCAGGAATGCTAGTGATAGGCCAAAAAGCCTTATTTTCACTTAGAAAAAATAGGGTATTACAAAATAATAGATTCATAGAATCATTTAAGCTGGAAAATATCTTTAAGATCAAATTCAGGCATTAACCCAGCACTGCCAAGTTGGCCACCATATCATGTCCAGAAGGTGCCATATCTACCCATTTTCTAAATGCTTCGAGGGAAGGTGACCCCACCACTTCCCTGGGCAGCCTGTTTCAACATTTTGGTGAAGAAATCTTTCCTCTTATGCAAGTAAACCTCCCCTGTTGCAGCTTGAGGCCATTTTCCATCTTGTGCTATGCCATGCTATTGTGTATATGTATAGAAGACATTTGAGTAAGTGTTTGTGTATATACAGAGCTCAAAATTTTTCCTTCACAATGATGAAGGAGACTCAAACTGGCCAGTGAAAATAATTATGTAAATACTATTAATGATTAAATCATAGTTTCAATAATACGAATAAATCAATTAGACTTCATGGCTTTTTATAGCATAATAAATGCCCTTGTGTTCATGAATAATTGATGTAAGCAACAACAACCATGACAAAAACAACAAACAAAGATAAATAATCCCATAATATATGTTGGTTAATTCCTGAAAAGGTTAAGAACATCAAATTTTCAAATATCATGACCTGACTTTAATGACCCAGTAACAGGCTGACATTTGCAGTACCGTTTTTATGTAATAACACATCACATGCAAAGATCAGCAAGTGCAATGTAACTGCTTATCTCAAAGGAGAAAAATAAGTAATAATGGTACAAGAGAGGTTAATAACAGGTACAGGTCCAGCCTGGCTTTTATCAGTCTCTTTAGAAAATGAACTGGGAATTGCTGTCAACTTGATTGGAAAACGGAGAGGAGAAATAGATACGTATGGGAGACATCAGTCAGAGTGGAGAAGACTGGTCTGTGTGAAGGTTGTTTGCAAGGTTACCTGGTCTGACGCAATGGAAAGCTGGAATTTGCATCTCAAAGCTTTGTTCCTTTCTCAACATAGTGTCACATAAATTGTCCACCCTGGGGTTTTAATTTCACAGATGTCTAAGCTCATTTAGAAATTAAAGTGCAATAATCTGTGATCCACACTGTATCTCATCATTCTGTTTCTTTCTCAGCAAATGTTACATGGTGATTGTTTTGTTTACACATCAGAACTGTACTCAAAGTTATAGGCTTGGGGTTTGGGGCTTTTTGTTTTAATGTGTCTGTGCTTTTATGTGAAGGTTAGAACATTATATATTTTTTCTCTAATATTTCTGTTTTATTTTGGGGGAAACTTCAGATGTACTTTTTTTTGATGTTTTATAATCTGTGTGGTTTTTACAATCCCTAATGAGTATAGCTGGATGACAGATGCTTTATAAAGGTTTTAATTATCTTCCCTTTTTTTTGTTAACAGGGATATTATCCTCTAAGGTATTGGCTCTCAGTTAAAGAAAATAATGTGTTTTACTGTTCAGTAGACTTTTCAGCAGTTTAATTGTACTTTGAATCCTAGTAAAATAGTGTATTATTGATATACTGAAGGAAATTATGTGATTAATTTTCATTTTACACTATGTTTTTAGATTTCAGTAAAAAATATGGACATGCTTATTCCAGATTGTGATTGGCAGGACTGAAGACAGAAATAAGCGAGCAATTCATCAGCAAAACTTTCATGAGCAAATATGAGCATGTAAGGATACAACTGCAATCTCCCAGCATTAGGAGCATAATTAGAAAAAGAAATTAGACATACAGTATTTTATATAGCTAAGCCAGTTCCAAAAATCCAAGGCAATAAAGATTCTTTGGAATTTTTTTTTAAATCTCTTGATTTTGCCTTTGCAGATCATTTGCAGCAGTTCTAGAGTGCTGGAAACCGTCTTGCCAAACAGGAGCCTTTCTTATTTAAAGCTACTTTGAACAACCCTCTTTCAGCCCTGGCACCACTTCATGGAGCAGACATGACCTCTCCCAGTAATCTGGTTTTCCATTCAGACTTCATAAACTGAAATTACATCCCCAAAACATAATACAGGTCGTGGAACTCCATTACAGTGCTCAGTTGGCATGCTTCCGTTTCTGAAGAGTTTCCTGTCTCACAGAGCTGCACAAGCAGACCTGATAAATGCACCACTCCAGGTCACCCTCTAATGTGTCTCTAAACACCAAAAGCCCTTTACATGTTTTAATATGGTCTTAAAAACAGTAGAAAATCCAAAATTACAGCATTATCTATAAACGTCCTAATTAGCCCCTTTAAACTGTGTCTGACTTAATTTCAATTTCCTTTCTTTCTCCTGTCTATGCTATTTGTTGACAGCTGGCCAGACAGTCTTCTTAGATCAATGGAATTGCAATAAACTACAATACTAATTCAAATCAGCAGTGAAGAGCATTGTATTTACTACTGATTTACAGTTAAATTAAAAAAGGTAAGGATAGGGTAAAAAAGAAAAAGGGATGTTCTGACTGAATATTTTCTATCCTTGTTATTGCTAGTAAATGTCTACACCATTCTTCCATATCTGCAAGTATAGTTTGCTTAATAGAACATTTCCCTAAGAAAGAAAAATGGGTGGTATTTATGCCACTTACAGTACGACTATTATGAAATGCACCATACCAGAGGCAAATTGCCCCCAAGCCAGAGTATTCTGACACCCCATGATTTCCCCAGTATAAAGACCTGGAAGTTCTGCAGTTTCAGTTGCTACAGCATAGCTGCAGGCAGGGTAGGAGAGGAGTAATAGAAGCACTCCTATACATTTTGTGGTTGGTTTTTTTCAAAGCAGTATCTAATTATCACTGAGAGTGGTACTCATCTCACTTGACTCCAGTCATCTGTATCTGATCTAATTACCCTTGAATATCTTTGCTAAGGAAAGGAATAAGCATTGCTAGGGCACATCTTATTCTCATATAGACATCTAGGGCTAATTTGAGGTCTTTAGAGACATCCAAAACTTAGGGTCTGGTAGATGTTTGAAACTGCTCTCCTGATGCTTCCAAAAAACCTCCAAACCCAAATATTATAGGTTCTGCGACAGAATTTTTCCCTTCTGGCACATCAGTGGAAGACCATGTCTTCCATATCCTAGCTTAAATTTCAGTAGACTTGTTTAGGCAATTTAACTGAATCCCTGGAATTGAGGTGAATAATTTCTTAGTTGAGCACACTTCTCTCCATTGTCTGTGGAAGGAGACTTTGGAGTCAGCTTGGATGTGTATTTCATCCTATGAATCCTCCCTGGAAGCTGTAAAATGACCCTTCTTAAAATGACCCTCTGATCCCTCAGAGTTACCTTTGTATTTCTCCCTGATTGCTGATCAGGACTATAAGACCACCAGGGGCTGGACTACAACAGGAACCTGAACAGGACCAAGTACTTGAAAACTTCAGTATGGAGTTTTATAAAGTGGTGATGTGGTTGTTCAGTAGGATAGTGACAGTAAAGGGCTGGAAAATGGTAATCTTATTCAATGTGAAAAACAATATGAGGCCACACCCTAGTAACTGCTTTAAAGGCTTTATTTTTAACACCTTGGTTTTCCCTTGACTGTACTGAGAACTATAAGACTCCTCAGAGCACAGTACTGTGGTAAAAAGGCTTTTAATAAAATTTGGAGTAATGGCTCCTGGAAGATATAGTGTTCTAAACTGCTATTAGAAATAAGATGAAAGAAGATGGTGTCTCAGTGCTGTGAGAAATGAGCTTAACTTACCACAGGATCCTCCTACAAACTGAAGAATTATTCTGTTTTCTTTCAAAAGATTTATTGCTTTTGAAGACAGAAGGCTCTCTGGGCATTAATGAAATATTGAGTACCGTTTTTGTATTCTTTGGGTACTTATACTGACTACAACAGTAGACTCTCCTGTCGAAGGAATAATTCATTCTCTACTCACCATGGGCAGGCAGGTGTTCAGCTGTCTGCAGGAAAGCCTAGCTTCATCTCGCATCGTGGTGACTTGGAAAGACAAACACTATCACTCAAAATGTTCCCTTTCTTCTTCTTACCCCATCTTTATATGCTAAGCATGACACTATAAGGTGTTAGATACTCCTTTCATCAGCTGGGGTCAGCTGCACCAGCTGTGTCCCCTCCCAGTGTCCCCCCACAGCCACAGATGGCTCACTGGTTGGGTTGGGGTGAGGAGCAGAAAAGGCCCTGACTCTGTGCAAGCACTGCTCAGCAACAGCTAAAACACCCCTGAGTTATCAACACTGCAGCACAAATCTGAAGCAGCCCCATACCAGCTACTGTGAAGAAAATTAGCTCTGTCCCACCCAAAAGTAGCCTATGTAAAACAGAAAGACAATATTACATATATAGCACAGCACAGTCCTGAGAACGTGCTACCGTTCATTTGAGCAGGACCAGGTAAAGATACTGTGCAGCATGTTGGAATATATGTATTCATGTATTTTATTCAGCAAATGAATGAGCAGAACTTGCTGTGACAGAAATGTACACATTGTGGCACAGGAGTTAAATGAGACCAGATTACTAGGATAGCATTTGCCTATGTCTGTAATATAAACAGACTGAAGACGGCATAAACTACTGAAGATTTTCTCTTTACAGGGAAGAATTTCCCTCTATCAGAGCACGTGTATGTACAGTGTATATATATTCTTCTGTATATACAGGGTATGTACATGTATCAGCTCTTGTTTCCACACACAAGATACCACACAGATCCAACAGCGTGATTATCCGTTTGTTAACAGAAGCTTTATATGAGTAAGAGCAACAGCCATCAAAGGCAGTAATTCTAATTACCTCCATTTCTTATCCTTTGCTTCTCCACAGTCTCCAGATTTAAATTAACAAAAATCACAAAACTTTCTACTTTGTAATTTTCAAGTACATTATACAAGTTGACAGTATTCCCTTCTTTCCTTTTCACACACTGTAATAGAGGTCTCTGCAAAGATACATTTTAAATGATGCCTACCAGCACTTCAAAGCATGGTAGACCTAAGTTTAGCTTAATCAATGTTTGATGTAATGAAAATCTCTTGACAGAAGTTGATATGCTTAGAAATAAGTCTCTGATGCTTCATTATATATTCACAGAAAGGTGAAATTTGTAGTGATTATGCACACCTCTGAAATATGTCTCATTGGATTAGCAGATATAATTAGCATCCACTTTTATGAAAGTCAGCTTAATAATATTACTTTCCCTACCACAGGTTATATTCTTCTTGGTAATAATATTTTATTCCAAGAGCAAAAATAAAGAAAATACCATTATTGTGCAGAAGAGCATGTATTTTATTTAATTTATCTCTATTTTATAAAAGCCTAGATTTTCTATCTAGCTGAAAGCCTTTGCTGATCTAAATTAACTGTATATATAAACACACATTTTTCCCAAAAACACCTTTAAAATGTTAAGGAAACCAGGCTTCCTCATAAGTAGGCAATCAGCTGGGGACACTGGGAGCAGTCAAAGGCTACCTTATATTCACAATCCATTCACAATGCATTGGTTTTGTAGAGCAAATTTATTCGCCACCTCTACTGGTAGACTGGTACTACCAGATTTTTTTCATTTGTCTTGGTATGAAGTCCAATCTGATGTAATAATTTTTATATTTCAAAATATGGTTTTACAGAAGCCCTGTAGAACTATGCTAAAAATACTTTATGCGATGCAGCCAGCACAATGCTGTTCTCCACCATTGCCTTATCTTGATGGTTTGAAGTCATTTTGCAGTTAACCAACCCAAGAAATATTTCTTTTTTGTTTCTCTTCAGTCCCTAAGTATTTCAGTTAGTCTATACCACTGGTGATTTTCATCCAATTACTGTTATTCATACATCAGAAAGATCCACATATTCCTGTGAGAAGTTCCAGTCCTTCTCCATAGTGATGAGAATGTCATATAGTAGATGTAGAATGTAGAATGTCAGTAGACCTCGTGAATATGTGTCCTGCTCTTAAATGTCTTCAATCATAAGAATGATTGCTGGGAAACTTAACCAAACAATTCCCTGTAGGCAAAGATTTGCATACGTATAGCACCCAGTTGTCTTCTTGACGTGTAATCTACCTGTTTAACAGGTCAAATGAAATTAAGAAGAAAACTGGTAGTACTCATGTTTCCAACAAATCAGCAATAATAGATTTTTAATTCACTCTCACTATAGAATGAAAATTTGAGGTTGTAGTTAGATTATCCTTTAAAGAACAATTTTCAGCATCATAACTTCATTGTGTCTCAGAGAGTAAGTGAAAACACAGAGAAATCCTGGGGGCTGTGTGTACTGTACAGGTTTCTACCTGTGCTGCTCAAGTGTAATGGAGAACCAGATCAGATACACAGCTCTCAGTTGCTGTCACAAATATGTTGTGCTTTTGCTAAGTTTGAAAAGGGAAAATATTAGCTACACTCATTTCAATGTGAAAATAATTTATTGTCTTTTTCCAGGGTTCCCATCAAACAAGTTTGTATTCAAATCTACATGCTAGCAATGCTTTATAAACTTTATGATTCATATTAGACCCCATACCAAAGTGTTCCCTTAAGTAAGATGATTGCACCTATTACTGTGGAATTCCTAGATTAATCTCATTTTTGTGGTATTTTCCTAAAAACTCCATTAGAAAAGATGTCTTTTCTAGTCCCTTTACAGGCTTTCTAGCAAATCTCATCCCTAGTACAACACTATAAAACTATCAACAATTAATCTGTTATAAAAAGCAGCTAATATAATTTCTCATACCAATAAGTGTCATGACCCCCTGATAGGGGCTGTGGTGTTCCTTATAAATTCTCATGAGGCTGAACAAAGACATCAGACCATGTGTCAGGGAAATCTTGCTTTGTTTTACAGTCACCAAAACTTTGGCAGCCAGCCCACTATTTAGGCTGAGAAGGTGCTGGCTAACAAGCCTGTAAATTCATACAATAGACTTCCACAAGTGACAGATAGCAAGCCCTTTGTTTTGTCCAGAACACTTCAATAAGTTCTCAACTCCCACGAGAAACTCCTCACAGGTCTGGCTCACCAGCCACAACACACCATTACACAAGCAGGGCACTCCCTACTCCCACAGCAGGGTTTAATACGGAGTATGGAATAGAATATGATAGTTGTGCTTTGCTCAGGCAAGGCAAGGGAAAAACCCAAAGAATATCACCAGTCATTGGATCCTGCATTGGGGCTGCTGTGTGGATGATCCGGAGCTGGGGCAAACAATCAGACGAAGAAAGTGAAAGAGAGGAGAAGAGAGAAAAAAGAGATGCCAGAGATTAAAAACATCAAGGAAGCATCTTTCTAATCTGCGTCTTTTTATAGTTAACCTGGTGCACGCCTCTTACGTAAATTATACTTTTTACGTGCTATCTGTATCATGCACAGCCAGCCCTTCTCAAGGAAATGAGTTGGGAGGGTGGGACTGAGCACCAGTCTCAAAGCAGAGCAGGAAGCTGGCTCACAACAGTGCTGCTCCACCTCCATGGGACCCTCACTTTCAATCACCTCTCCTGCAGCAGTACTCAGAATGTTTGCGACAAATCATGCTGAAGTGTGGTCCTCTACAGTAAGTTACTGCATATTTAAGAGTGTGCATGAAATAGATAACATTTGACAGAAAACAAGCTGGTTTTTTGATTGTTTAAAATAATTATTTGGCCCTTTTTTTCATATAAAGGCCAGAGGATTTTTCAATTTCCATAGTCTTTGCAGGATTTTAAGTGCCATTTGTCTCAGTGAACTTCCTGTTATTTATCTTCTTTATTATGTCCTGTGTTATTCTGTTTGCAAGTCACTCCATTGCAGTGTATTTTTTTACTAAAAAAATTACAAATCTCTATTTAATGTAAGTTGTCAAATAAGGATACGTCTCTAATACATAAGTGGTTTAAAGTCTGCACAATAAAAGCAGTCTTGAAAGAGTAAAGTTTTAAGTAACACCTATGAAATAACATTTAGGACAGTGTTTATCACTTTAGTTCAAACTCTAGAAATGCCTGTGCTCTGTGAACAAAAAAAAGATTTATGGAGTACTTAATCATACTGAATTGGGAAATAGCTCTCTATCCTTTCTCTGTGAGGCATTTCTGGACCCCCTGCAACACCAATGTTCACCAAGGTGCATTTAGATTGCGCATTAAAGTTTTCATATGGAAAAGCTCAGCTCTTATGATCTCTGTGAACAGCCTGTGTTACTCATCTCATTAGAAGCAAACAACTCTGAGATGGCCGAGTTGTGGAAACACTGGTATTTCACTATCAGGAACAGAGGATTAGTTTCAGATTATTGTTTTAGGCAGAGCTAAAGTGGGATCAGAATTTCAGTGCCTGATTCATGCTATTACTTGTTTAATTGTAACATCTTCTTAGTATGTGACTGTAGCTTAATATAATACACTAGATAATGGGATGACCACGTCCTGTAACAGTTTCTTTTTGCACAGCATATGTTCAATCAGTTAAAATAACTGAGCTAATGAAAATATATTCAGTATATATTCACATTAATCTCAGTACAGTAAAAATAAAATAAAGCAATCCTTGTGTAAATCTGTCTGGTATTTTTCATTTCCATAATCCAAAATGTTCTGTTTTCTACATTTCTTGGGTATCTTTTTAGCATATTAATTTGCAAATTTTTTGCTGTCTTTAACACTTAAGCTTTTGTTTTGTGTCAAATGTTATTTATTTCATATGCCCTTATTAGTATGCAATAATTTACTGGCATGGCAAATGATATTAGCTGTCCTTTATAATAATTTATTTCTAAATACCTGTATAGTAGTGATGACTATATGATTTCATGCTTTCCCAGTACTGCTTTAGGAGTGGAAGAAATCATACTCCTATCAGGCACTGTTGGCTATTGAAGACACTTGTCCTGCATGACTTCAAAGGATCATTGCACTTCAAAATCAGTCAACCCCTAAACAGTACATGATAAGAATATATACAGGGTTTTGGTTTTTTAAATTTTATGTACAGCTTATTCATTAATGTCTATGAAGACTTTTTTTTCTATTAAGATGTACAATGACATTTACAGGAAGCATGGATTAAATATTCCCCTTTTATTTTTTTTCATTTTACTGTTGCTTTCTGGTACAGAACAAGTTATGGTGAAATTGACTTTCTGTCAGCTTAATAACTATTAATATATTGGATGCAGTGAAGCATCACCTTACATGATCCATCTTTAAAGGTAAAGTTGTTTTGCAGGAAGGTCACAATTTATTTATTCTCCACTCATTCTTTCATCTTTGAAGAGGAATCATTATGTAAACATTGAGCACATTTGCAAATTCCTGACAAAATTTTGTGTGTTCTCTGCTTAGAAGTTAACTGGTAAGATTCATAAAGCTTTCAGCAATGTTGTGAGGCAATTTTTTAAAATTTTCTGTAGTGACTGATACTTTTACATACTTTT
The DNA here is from genome assembly GCA_013398275.1 of Promerops cafer. Taxonomy (NCBI): domain Eukaryota; kingdom Metazoa; phylum Chordata; class Aves; order Passeriformes; family Nectariniidae; genus Promerops; species Promerops cafer. Next base: position 200,858 of record VZSE01010195.1, read on the forward strand.
TTCAACATGGAATTTTTCAATTCAATTAAATGAGTCTGAGACATCTAATGATGTCCTTATTTAATTATATTCTTTAACAATTATATTTAATATCTCTAGATTTTCCCAAAGTAAAAGGGGTCTGAAATCTAACTGGGATCAACATTATTCAGTTTGCAATATAATAATACTGCCAGACAGATGCAATTACAAATTATCAACATTTTGGAACAGTTTCAGAAGCAAAACCTTTATTAGGCCTTCAAACTGATTGCAAGTCAAATGCATTCCAGGTTCCAAAAGGCAAGGTTCGCCACAGTTTTCACTCTCCCTAGGTCTGATATAATCTAAGTGATAGAAGAAGAAAAAGGATGATGACAGAAGGCTTTTGTGATATGTTTTGCAATTTAATTTTTCAAGTACTTTCATTAATCCATATAATAATTAATCCAAATTAAATTAATCCAGAAAGGTAGAAACATATTTCAAGCTGGAATATAACAGCAGTGTTGCCTTTGGCTGGCAGCCTTTAAAGAAAATTTCCTGCAAGTTTCTATTAAAAAATGGCCATTATTTTTTAAATTTCTTGGTTTTAATTAATCATATTTAATCATAATCAGCATTCCAGGACAAATGCACGCATATGTAAAATGGTTTGGGAAGGATGAAAAGACTGATTTGTCCTTGCTGAGTTGACCTATTTATTTACTGGGTTTCAGCAAAAAAATTATAAGTTGTCTTAACATCTTTCCACAGAAAACATGGCAGTATTTGTTTCTATTTTCTGCAGACTGAATGCAGTAATCCCACTCCTCTGGTTTCAAATCCAGCTCAGTTTTCAAGTGCAGCTGTTTATCATAAAATGCTTCTTAATGGGCAACTGATACTGCCCAGTGGATGAGAAGATTGTTGAAAAGTGTGTTGCAAGAGAAAACAAAGTTTTCAAATAAAACTTGTTCTCTTGCTACAGAATTCTGTAAGATAAAACCTTTTTTTTTTTATAAATTCTAGAAAATTTTAGAGTACCTTGGTTTAAGACTGTTAAGAGCTTTCTTTAATTTCTTACGCTATAGAGTAGTTAGTCTTTAAGAATTTTCTTTAATAAGTAGTTTTAAATCCCTGTGTTTTAACCAAGCAGGACCTTCCCACAGTGTAGAGATGCATTTATCACCCCCATAGGAACTTCAGGGGAATAGCCATCAACAATTGCCTTAGAAAGAATCATTCACTCTATAGCTGGGCCTCACATCTCTGCTTTTCAATGGTATGTGCCTACTCTGCACCAAGGTCAAACAGTAGAAGATTGCTTTCACTCCCACATGCAAACTAGAAGGGTGCAGCAGCTGCAGAGCTGCCTGTGCCTTTGGAAGTTGTTAGAATAATATTAACAATATCCAACACAGAGCAGTGAGCTGCAGAAACGAGTTTATTAGAAATTGCGAGGATGGTGACAAGAGTGTTTGCAGCCTCTCTCCAGGGACCTGATTCAGCAGATAATATATAACCCTTATTCCTTGCCTGAGTGAGCCTTTTCAGAGGAGGAGAGTAATATTTATTTTAAAATGGCCTCAAAAGAGTAGGTGAGACAAAAGGTACTGGAAGTACTCTTGTTTGCTCAGCAGGTGCTGGAGATGTGATACCACAAGTCCAAAACCTGCCTCCTCCAACACTCAGGAGAGTGTGCTAGCCTCACTCTTTTGCCCTTCCTATTCCGTCTTCGGTAGTTTTAACTAGACTTTGTTCCCACAACTAAGAAACTTGGCCTTTTTCAACTAGAAGTAAGTTTCCCAGGTATTTCCAGCCAGTTCATTATTGCAGTGCTTCTTATACCAACCACTGTCTGGTTTTCTGTAAGAAATAGCAGTGCACCACTACCAAGAGTTAAAGTTGGAAAAAATGTTTCATAAAACCTCAATTTTTATGTCATAGTTAGAGCTTATTAAATGTGAAGGGACATGATTTAATAACTTCTTAATACTTTTACCTTTGGTGTTTCTTCTTCTTAGTTACTGCAGTTATAATAAAAGGTTTACAGCAATTTAGTTAGGTAGACTTCTTCCTGTAAGCATTGCTCACTGAACTTCATAGTTTTTCAGCACATGAAAAAGATACTGAAAAATATTTGGTTATGATATCTTATTTTGACTGATTTAAACCTAGTTTCTGACTCCCTGTATGTGCATTTAGACTGCAAAAGTAAGAGAGGGAAGACACATGGCAATCTTTCATTTAGCAGAAAAAATTTGGTAGTGGTTCAATTCCCCTTGATCAATCAATTCCATCTATCTAGGTTGTAATACTTCACAGAATATAACCAATTGCTGTGATACCACATTGCAAAATGATGTATTATTTTCCATTCCTATCCATTGTATCTTATATATAGCCTTACTGCAGTTTATGGGGTTTTTTTCAGTACTTGTTCTAACTTTGAAAAATGTAAGAGCTTATATTTAGACAGTATTTTTAGCCATTGTTTTTAACCTGTTGAAAGAGTTTATAGCTTTATAACCTCGATAACCTTATTATAGTTTTCTTTCTTCATCAGAGCCCTTAATTTAGCAAGGTATGACATCCATACACTATTTGCTTCTACTTGCACGTAACTTTAACATGCCATAAAGAGCAAAAATAAGTTTGTACTGATGTCCCAAAAATTCAACCAAAAATCCTTAGATTTTGGACATTGATGAAATAGAAGCTTCATACTGAACAGTTGTGGAAGAACAAGGAAAAACAACATTTCTCATTTGTTAGCTTAAAGACAGAAAATATCAAACACAAAGAAAAAAAATTGTTTATGAGATAAACAGAGCATACTGAGCTAAATAATGTTTGAAAAAAATAAACCAGTTTAAAGGGAATCCAAAGTAAAATGTTAAAATCTGGAGTAGTGACACACTTATAAACAGTTTTATTTTCTATTAAAGTTCCTAAAAAGAAAACATAGAGAAGTTGAAGTAAAGGGTTTCTTCAATATATGATGTTAAAATATTTTTGAGCATAAATTCCCATTCAGTCTGAACCCTAAGTATTTTCAGCTTGCCATCTAAATGGCTGATAAGTATCTTCTCAAAGCCCTTCCTCCTTTTTTAGTGTCTAATTGAATTTTATTTTATGTTCCAAATAATGAAATAGCACATTAAATGCAGGGAAAAGAATGTCCAAACTTCTTACATCACAATTTCCTTTGCACAAGATGCAGTTCCTGTATGAGTTAAGACCAAATACATACTAAATAAATCAAAGACTTCATTTCCTCAGATGAAACTGCAATATAACCATTAATGGTACTCCAGAATTGTCATTGTAAACAAATGTTTCTCTTTTCATGTACCATTCTTTCCACATCTTTATAGATGTCATAGCAATTATCAGTGTCCTGAATACAGCTATTAAACATTCTCCTTGTTTTTCCATGTTTTTGAAATCCCCAAAACATATATAAATCTATAGTGCTTGTTTGGCCTTAAAATAATGACTTTCATATGTTCAGAACATATCTAGTTAAAAAATGGGATGTCGGGGATTACCCTTTCTAAGATGAATTACCATGCATAAAAAGTGATCTTAGCTGCCCATCAACATTCTGCTGCCCAGCCCAGAGAACCACACCAGGTTTATTTTACTTAATCTGCCAATTTTTCTCACTTCGATTTGAGTTACAGTTCTTTAGTAGGTAGAAATATTAAGCTTTAATTCCAAAGTAATTAGCTCTACTCTTCATCAGAAAAGTATTTCTCTAAGGCAAGACTGCACAGAGTAAATGAACTAGATTAAACCTGGATTAGAGACAGAATAATTTAGATTTTTCTTGCTGAGAGTCAAAGTAATTCCTTCCAGGTATGAGGGAAGGCTGATATCTCATGGTATTATTTTCCCTCTCCAAACTGCTATCAGGAACAGAGCTTTGAAGACCTTCTAATACAGTCAAGAATTTAGCAGGTTCATTTTTTTTATGGAAGAAGTGCTATCAAAGACGAAAAAACCCCAAATACATAAATTGAGCATTCAAATCCTTAAATATGAGAATTTACTAAATATTTTGGTGGTAATATGGCACATTTTGTTTGCCTTAATCTCTGTAGACCTGCTTTCAGGAAGACAGGTAAATTTTGCACATGTGGTTTTTCTAGCTAATTTTCCTCCTTTAGAATTTCCTCCATATGACTACTAAACTGTGCTGCATGTGTTAGCTTGGTTATTGAAAAGAAAGTGGAAACGTACCCTTTACTTGAATACATTTTTCCCTCTCGTAAGCATTTTGTTAGGGTTTTAATGAGTAACAGCTTGAGTGCTGTATGAAGCTTTTTCTTATATGTTGACCCTTGACACACAGGAAACCACATTGTCTCGAATCCCTCTTTAATCAGAGGAAAGGCCTCCTCATCCAGTCATTCGCCAAATATTGGTATGTGATCAGCAGCCAGATTAGCCTGAAGCCAGTGCTCTAGTTTCTCTAGAAGCTGCCACTCACACATGCACACACACAAACCCTGAGCCCCAAACCAGCCAAAACTCATTTCAAGTGTTGAAGCTAAAGTGAAAAATTGAAGTTGTGGGATTATTTTTCTTCTTTTAATACAGGAGGGAAGGACTAAACCTGGTTCTCTTAAATCCTGCATGACCTGTGCACTGGATAACTTAATTTCCATTTGGGTCCCAGCCACTTCATTCTACTTACTTTCTAGCAGCACCCAACCCTTTAAGCACCTACCTGAAGGCATCTACCTTACTGCCCCAGAAGTGTCCCAAAAACCAACTTTCCATCACTACCAGGGAGCGCAGATGTAACCTGAACCTTTTCAGTCCAGATTAGGTGAGGGTCCTCAGTGGGTCACCAAAATATCTGCTACAGTAATTACAGCAGAGACACCATGAGAAGAGTCCAAGTCTTGAGTTGCTAGAGCTTGAATAAGCACAAAGACTGTTTGAAATCAACAACAGCTTTAAACTGAAAGAGGGTACATTTAGATTAAATATTCAGAAGAAATTCTATATGGGTGGTGAGACCCTAGAACAGGGTCTCCAAACAAGTTGTTGACTCCTCATCCCCCCCATCCCTGGAAAAGTTCAAGGCCAGGCTGGACAGGGCATTGAGTAACCTGGTCTAGTGAAAGGTGTCCCTGCCCATGGCAGGAGGTTGAAACTAGATGATCTTTAAGGTCCCTTCCAACCCAAATGGAATTCTATGGTTCTATGATTATACAATTCTAACCTGATATGTGTTCTTTTAAAGGAAAAACAGCTTTAGTAAATAATTTTCATTCTGGAGGAGCACAGCTCTTCATTTACAACTTTAGTGAAAAAGCCTAAGCACTGCTGCTAAAACCAAACAGCACATTTCACAAGGTCAACATATTTAAAGACAGATTTTAGTTTGAAAGTTTGACACGTATTATATAAACCTTTGTCTTGAGGTTGTAATACTCTATTTTTGTCTTTTGCAGTGCCTTTATTGTTATTTATCTTCTTTCATTTTAAAATAGGCATTTAAATTTCAGACTCTTATAGAAGGAGTACATTTCATGAAAAGTGTTGTCCCTTTAAAAGGCATTTTCTTTTTTCTTTTTCTAAATGGAAAAATAGTATTTTTTTCCACTGCTGTTATAGTTCCACACAGAAGTGATACATACTAAAAATAAATGTGCAATCAAAGATACGTAAATAAAATAGTAATTCTCTTTATTGATGAAATTGAAAAGTTTATTGGTGACCTGTTATGTAGGTTTGCTGGCCAAATGGTCATTGACAAAACAGTCAATGCTTTTCTTTCCAAAAGTGTCAGTCTTTTAGATATTAACAAATTAATTGGTACTCACTCCTGGGAACCCTTCTGTGGTTGGTTTCTCATGTTGTGTGGGTCTTGGGCCTGTGAAAAGTGTTGCTTATTTCAGTAACTCTCTTGGCTTTGTTTTATTTAAATTGGAATTCTCTTTGAACCCTATCCCATGTTAAGTGATTTGTGTTACAATCAAGTCTCTGCAGCTGGATGGAGACCTGCATGCTCAGGGTGTGAGGGAATTTAAGGGCAATGTGAGGACACCTGGTTTGCAAGGCAGCTTGTGAATGGGCTGCTCAGTATAAAGAGCCATATGAAGTAATAAATTAAGCATCCAGATACACAAACTAGGATACAAAAACTAGTACCAGGACATAACAGAGACACTGGAAAAGCCCAGAGCTCTCAGATCACTGACTGATAGGCCTTAGAAGGAGACAACTAAAGCCTTTCGGATGTCCAGCCACAGCTTTTTGGCTGGTGAAAAGCAGTCTCATAAAAACCTGACCTGGGATATGGAAAGAGATATGTTAGATTGAACAAAACTTTACAATGGAATGCTTATGGGAAAGGCCAAAGGCAAGGTAAAGGATAGACTGAGGACAATGAATACAGGAGGAGAGGGGGTAAAGGTATCTATGTGCATGTAAACAAACTGCTGATTGATGCTCTTTTCTGGCCAAGACCTTGGCCTGGTAACCACAGTTTGACTTCCTATTGAGCTCTGTTTCCAACTTTTTTGATGTGTGTGATAATAGAAAACTTCAAGCCAGAGTAGATGTTAAGTAAGAGGTCTGGCCTGTTATAACTGTATCAAGTAAGAAGTATCAAGAAGCACACAGTACAACTCTTGAGTCAGAAATCATTATCTCTTCAAAATAATTTTGATAATTATTGGTAGAAAGGAAGAGCTTCAAAATAGCTTCTAGAGCTGAGCAGTGATCAAAACAATTTTTTTTTTTTTTAAAGTGAGCCTTAATTCTCTACTTCACTGAAGTCCCATTTACACCATTTCTCTTTCTGAGAGAACCAGACCTCACATGTCTAGAACTGTTTCACAAGACCATCAGTTCCTTTTCTGTGCCTTCTGATTCCCTTCCTTTTATAATATCAAAGTCCATGTGAGATGCTGGTTGTGAAAAATGTTAAATGAAATTTCAATCTTATATTCAATATATTGCATGTAACTGGGAAAATGGAGTTCCAGGGAGTGTCATCACAGCCCTCATGGTACAGAGAGGGATGCACAAGGGACAGCAGAGAGGTGTTTTCTTGAAAAGGAGGCTCACTTGGATTTATGATCTGAATTTTCAATTGCAAGTCCCTACAACTCCTATATTCAGATAGCTACGTCCCTTGACTCTCCTCTTTTTCATTGAAAGGCAGCCTTTTGGTCCTTACATTGCCAAAATGTTGTGTAGTAACTGTGGATATGGCAGTTTTTCAAGAGCCTAAATCAGTTGGAAACTCCTGCTTTAGGTCACGGTGGAGTGGATGGGAGTTGCCTCTTTATTTCCCGCTGAAGCCAAACTTCTTTGCTTACAGGAAGTTCAGAGTCACAACATTCTGGAGAAAGCTTCATGAGGCAATGTGTTTCTGCAGCTGGGAATTAGAATTTCTAGCTGTGCCCTACAAGACCTAATATTTTCACCACTATTCTTTTGTGCATTTTATATAATTTGAATGTTAAAGAAGAGATTAGTCTATAAAACTCTAAAATCATTCAGAGTCATTAGTTTAGGACCATGATCCCAGTTTAACATTTTTGGATAATATCATAGACTCATAGAATTTTAATGGAAAAAAAAAAGAGCGTTGTGCAAAGATAGAACAATTTAGGCTTTGCAATAATATCAGCTCTGTCTAAATGAATGATGATAGCTCATTAATGTCCAGTACACTTCAGCATAATACCAGGCTAAAGAATGCAGTGCAGTCTTAAGATGAACTCCAGGAGGAATAAATACATGTGACATATTATCAAGAACAGCAAGAAAAAGTTAACGAGTTAAAAATAGTGCAAAGAGACGGGGAAATAAGTAATTTTTGAAGCTTTACAATTAGAGATAGCTTGCAAAGTTACACTTACTTTACTTCTACAGCTTGTCCTAACAGCCAAAAAAAAATGCCTAGGGAAACATATAAACATGAAGAAAGTATAGCTCTGAAGAATTCTCTTTGCTCTGTCAATCTTTTTTATTGTGATAACTTCAGGTCTATTGACTTATGCCTCAATGAATATTTAAAAAACTTTTGGGCTAAAAAGGACCCATCAGCTGCATATTTTCGTTTTTAAAATGGTGATTTTGAATTGAATTGAAACCACTTATTTTGAGATTGTGAAACTGTACAGGGAAAAAAAAATTATCTTCTTTTATTGTGGAAGTGCCTGATGAACGTCACTGGCTGGATGTAGCCACAAAGATGATGGAAAGTTTTGCAGCAATCTCCTGTTAATATTCCTAAACATGATAAGGAAGAATGGGAGACTTCAGGTCTATTTACCTCTTCTATCTTTGGTCCTGTAGCAGATCCCCTGGCTCTTTAGTGTCCCTGTTACAGGCACCACCAGTAGAAGCAACACTGAGAACTCTGCTCAAGTCTAGGCAGTCATCACGCACATTGCGTTTGTCGCTAATAACACCCGTTTCGTTGGCTGACGGTACTTAATGCCCTCTGCTCCTGAGTGTCCTGCTAAGTTCTCACAGGTCATGCAATGATAGAATGGTCAAGGTTTTAAAAGACCTCCTAGATAATCAAGTTCAACCACTGAAACTCCTACATTCTGAAGACTAATCATGAGACTAAGTACAAGTCAGTCTTCACGAGAGTGCAGATCACTGCTCCTCTTAACCTCTTTCTACCACTGGAAACAGGACTTCTGCCAGCCCCTGATGAATCCTTCCCAACTGGGCTTTCTTCCTATCAGCATGAAGTACATTACCACTGCATAATCCAGTCCAAAGCTTTTTTTCAGGGCTCCTGGGTGGTGGGTTTGGGGAATATTTGGGGAATTGATCAAACCATACCATTCTTACAGTCAGACATTTTAGGCACTGTTTGGTATAATATAAAAAATTGACACACATGGATTACTTTTGAGTGCCTGTGGAAGAAGAACTATTCAGCTACATGAAAAATAGCATTTATCTCAGGTATGCAGGGCTACTCAAAGAACTGGGAAAAGGATCACTGAGATGATAACAACGCACAGCTAGATGTGGATGGACCTTTTCTGCTAGTTTCATACAAAGATGAAACTTAGTCTTTGCCAGTAGTCTTTTTTCAAGGCACTACAACAGCTACAAGAAGAAAAGCAGATTCAGAGTGATTTTTAATGTAGTATTCGTTTGCAAATTTGTTAGAGTTAGTTCTGGGAACTTCTGCTGAGATTTAGCAAAAGCCTTTACTGTGTGCCACATTTCCCTTATTGCACACGAAGGAAAAATTACAAAGTTATGCATTGTCTTTCAGTGGAATGAGCAAGCTTCTTGCAATGATGAGGATTTAACAGAGTGCTGTTTTTTACCAAAAAACATGCTTCTTTTACCAAAAATTAGGATGTATTGCTCTTCTGTTTGTTGTGACTATAGAAGAAAAATAAGAATGAGATAACAACAGAAATGTCTAGGAGGCTGAATACATGTCAAGTATTTGTTACACTTACCTGTTCCTAGACAGGCATCTACTTTAAATGAGAAGTATATTATGTGCAATTTGGTTATCCACTAGAAAGAATAGTGGGGGGTGCGGGGGCTAGTAAAAGGACTATATATAGACTGTGTTTTGGAATCCATAAACCTAATTTCTGAAATACACACTTTGGTGCAATAACTTCAGAGTGATTATTTATTTATTGATTGATTTATTGTGTGCACTCTGAAGTAATACTTCAATCCTAGAGTCATAGATTATGCTGAGTTGGAAGGGAACAATCAGGATCATTGAGTTCAACTACTGGTCCTGTGCCAGAAACTCCAAGAATCACACCATGTGCCTGAGAGTGTTATCCAAATGCTTCTTGAACTCAGACAGGCTCTTGCTTTGATGACTTCAGTGGGGAGCCCATTCCAGTGCTCAGCCTCTCTCTGGATGAAAATCTTTTCCTGGTATCCAACATAAACCTCCCCTGACACAGTTTTAGGCCATTTCTTGGAGTTCATTGGTCATGAGAGTGAATAGATCAGTACCTGCTCCTCCACTTCCCCTTCTGAAGACTTTGAAGACCATAATGAGGTCTTTCCTCGGTTTCCTGCAGGCTGAACAGACGAAGTGACCTCAGCCACTCCTCATTTGTCTTCCCCTCCAGACCCTTCAGCATCCTTGTTGTCCTCCTTTGGACGCTGTCTTTAGCTTAATGTCTTTTTTTTATGTTGTGGTGCCCAAAACTGCCCCCAGCACTCAAGGTGAGGCTGCCCCAGTGCAGAACAGAGCAGGACAATCCCCTCCCTTGCCCGGCTGGCCATGCTGTGCCTGATGCACCCCAGGACAGGGTTGGCCCTGCTGGCTGCCAGGGCACTGCTGACTCATGTTCAGCTTGCCATCAACCAGGACCTCCATGTCTGTTTCCACAGCACTGCTTTCCATCCTCCATGCCCTGGTCTATATACACAACCAGGGTTGTTGTATTCCAGGTGCAGAATCAAGGGATGGAATAGGAGGAGACAAAATGCTTGAAAAAAATGTTCAATATATTTTTAGTTCTAACTGAAATAGTAAGGTAGAATTCATAGTAACACCAGACTTCATGTTCAAAGGAAACTCATCTTTCAGGAACAAACTAGAAAATTAACAGTATTTTTCTGCATTGATTGTCATAGAATAGATTGACAGATGACATTAATGTCAAATAGTAAACTTGAAACACCTAAATAAAACATACAAGTAAACAGTTTATCTATGAATCATGGAGTTATTTTTCTGCATTTGAGAAGTTGTTGAATCTTCAGGTATACAATAATTCATCATTATTTCAGTTTTCATCCATCTTGCATACAGTACCTTATCGTATAGAAACCACATATGTTATAAATGAGGTAAGTTTTTCAGTGAGAAAACACCAGTAGATCTTCCTGTACTGTTTATTTTAAGGAGACTAGAATAAATGGTTCTCTTGGGTAAATAACATCACTATATTTTCACAGATGAATTCAAGCGTGCGCTCAACTAGTAGGTACAGTTAAGAATTTCACACATGAAAATAAGCAGATGCATGATAATCTGCTCATCTGTTTCCAATAGAAAAAATATTATTTATTTACAGAACATCTAACATTGGATTAGGAGATCTTTTGGACTGTTGTGGTTTAGGAGAAGTAGACTCCTTGGGTGATCCAATAGGCCATTAATGGGAGAACACACTGCCACTATCTGTAGGGCTCTTCATGAAATCCAGTCCAGCTCAGCAGTGTTTAAGTATGTAAATTTATATAAAAGGAAAATGTACTTTAAACTTCATTTCTAGAACTGTAGTATAAAAAATGTTTCTTTGGGAGCTCTTACAAAATGACTGAATAGTCTGCCCTTTTATTCACAGATGATTGAGAGTCGTGAGCCATCTAACCTTTCTTCTGCGCCTGACAGCAAACCCTCTTCTGACCCTTTTGAAGTACTACTTTGTATTGGAGCAAGTAGTGTGGCTTGGTGAGAATTGTAGAGAAAAACACTTGTTTTCTAGGACCAGCATTATAAGTATATGAGGGGTTTTAATGAAGTCTAGCTCCAGTTTAGTTGTTGGAGTGTACTAGGTGCACTCCTAGAATGCCTCCTCCAGTTAAGTTCCATCCCGACTTGAAGTCAAGTAAAAGAGCTTTGAAAAAACCCCAAAGCTAATAGTAATCTATCTTTCAGGTATCTGGAATATCATCTCACCCTTCATCTCACAGTGAAAGAGTGAGAAGGAAAAACTAGTCAAGAAAACTGACCAATTTTTGATAAAATCTAATTGTAAAAATGGACAGACCTGAATGAAAGGAAGACTTACAAATGCATTTTGTGATATAAACACTGTGTTCTAGACATACTCATCTGTATAGAAATCTTGATGGACTGAAATAAGGCTGGCTGTAACAAGTAGAGCAGCTGGGTAGAGAGAAATAAATTAATATAGACAGAATTTTTTCCACTGCTAGACTGGAGTGTTTTGTCACAGAATGGTTGAAACTGGAAGGGACCTATGGAGGTCAGTTGGACCAACCTCCTTGCTGAAGCAGAGCCACCTACAACCAGCTGTCCAGGACCATGTCCAAACAGCTTTTGAATACCTCTAAGGATGAAGACTCCACAACCTCCCTGGGCAACCTGTGCCAGTGCTTGATCACCTCCACAGTGAAAAAGTGTTTCCTGATGTTCAGAGGGAGCATCCTGTGTTTCAGTTTGTGCCCATTTAACCGCCAACCACTTCATCATAGAAAGTTTTCAGATTGGTTTCCAGGATTAGTTGTTTGATCACCTCCCCAGGGATTAAGGTGGGCATTACCAGCCTGTAATTCTTACTAACATAATTTTACTGAAATAGGAAATTAGTGAGTTTATTGAACTTTTTCTTATTTTTTTTTTTTTTTCTGTTTTATAATTGACAATGGGCGAGAACCCAGCAAAAAACCTTAGAGACTAGGTATGGCTGGAAATTGAATTTGAGGCATCCAGATTTCCAGGCTCTTATATAACTGCCAGATTTTTGTTGAGGTGCTACTATTCTCAGGAATATAAACAAGTATTTCATAGGTAATGCTGAACAAGTTAATTGCCCTAATGCAGATGTCTAGTGAAACAATTCAATTTAAAAAGATTTCCCTACATGAAAAATCCATCATTTTGTGAGCTAATTTAGCATATTGAGTTATCACAAAATACCACCTCCTAATCAGATTTTTAAGAGGGGTTAAATTTGAAATTAAAATAGTATTGTGTGATTAGGTTTAGAACCCACAGTGATCTCTCAATATAGATATGGATATACACAAATATGGATAGACAGACAGACAGATAGATAGATAGGTAGATAGATAGATAGACAGAAAAGCATTTTTAGTATGTCAGCCCTCTTTCCCATTTTACTTATAACTCTTGTAGGTTACTGTTAGCCTTTAAAAGTAGGTCTCCAAATTTTCCAACATTATACTTCTCATGTACACTATTTAATTTAAATAAAGTAAAAATCAACAGGTTGGTAAAACTGAACATTTCGTGTCTCTAAACTAGATAATATAAAACTTGCTGGGAGAAAATGTTTCATAGCATACAGCTCACTGATGTTCAGTAACATACAGGATATATTCTGAGTTTATTGAGTTAGGAGATAAAACTTGTAAGTCATTGCAACAGAGGGAATATTTTTATTCATCTTGTTGGAATCTGATCAGCAGAATATCTGCCAGATATTGAAAGAATTGTTTTTGAAATAGGAATAAAACACTCTCTAATCCTTAAGGTGCTGTAGAAAGAGTTCTGAATGCATCTGTTAATGTTCTGGGCACATAATACAAAGGGAATAACATTTTTTTCTATTACATAATAAAAAGAGGAAAGAAATATAATGAAATTAAGAAAAAGCAGGTGAGATAATGAAATCAAGACACAAAAAATTATTTCCTTACCTCTTGGGGAAGCACTGGAACCCCAAAGTATAGCACTATTATTTTATAACAACTGCGTTTTGATTTCATGTGTATTTTACCTAACATTTGCAAAACCAGAAACAACTTTAAAATTCTATCCTTTGGTAATCTGTGATCTGCAGTAGTTTTAAATAATATATTGGTAAATGAGAAAATGCATACTGAAGATGTGCTTTATTACCTGAAAGTTATATATTTGTTGGAACTTATTGCTGTTAAGAGCAGTTTTTCTAAACCAGGGAATGAATTATCTGATGCCTACATTTTTAGGCCTTTTTTTTCCTCAATGTAGTGGTTGTTGCATTTGTATTGTATTAACAAACAACTGGGAGTAGCTATTGCTTTGTTCCCAGTGGATTCTGAAAGTCCCTCAAATCTATTTGGAAGTTCCCTATCAAAACAGCACAGGAAATTGATCTTATTTTCTGTCCTCCAACAACAAGATGTAATGGAAGAATTGAAAAAATGTCATGGGATGTATGATCCCATAAGTCAGATATGCCCAGCTGTAACTGGGGATTGTTGACATACTACTTTAGCAGTTCATGGTGTTTTAAATACAAAGAATAAATACTACTATTTAACAACTCATTTGTTACAGAAATATACCAAAATTATTCTATCAAAAAACATTGTACCACATGTATATACAAATCTAAGCCAAAGCTAAAACAATTTGGGCAATAGCCAGCTCTAATTGTCTTGAAGTCTGCTAGCAATGAGAGGACTCCATTTGGATCCTGTAAGGCTGCAGAGTCTGACATTATCAGAAGGCTGTGTCTTGTTTTCTGCTTGGCTTCTAACACTGAAGTCACAGCAATGGACAAAGTCACATTACATTTTTCCTGCTGTTTAATCACCTGTAATTCATATCTTTAGAACTATCTTGCAGTTCTTAACTTTTTGAAGTACAAAATAGTACAAAAAACTGTTTAATTTTTTTACTTTCTTATATAACTCCTGTAAGATTTTACACTACAAGTAGTTAATAGATTTAATTTTTGCAAACTCTACTTCTTGGTTTATATATGAAGGATTGCACAAGAATACATTTGTTTATTTCAGAAAAATTACGGTCTGGTAGGAAACTCTTTTTCCACCTACCCCTGAATCTGATGAAAAGGGCAAAGTATTGAAATAGCATCCAGACATGGATGCTATTGGTGCTTTAGTAACATTTTGCCAATTGGTGCTTTAGTAACATTTTGATTAATGTGTCTGCATCTTCATCCAGGAGCCATACAGGTTAGGAAATTGATAATTGGTGATGCAGTTCAAAAGATCACATGAAACTGTCATAGGAAAATGAGCACTTTCTGTTTTACTGCTGCTGTGAGATTTGGTTAAGACATACCTTCTCAAACTAAATTGCAAAAGGTTTTGGTTTTGTTTCTTTTTCTTTTTTTTCTGTTTCCAAATAGAAGTCTTTTTCTCTGTTGTTTCTCTGGTGGATCTGCTGTGTGGTAAGCTGGGCACTTCCCTGAAAGTGAAGCACCATGGATACACATTAATCCATAAACCTTAATTTATAGGCATTTCCTTAGAAATGCTGTTGATGTTTTATTTGTTATTGACACAACATGGCTGCTTTAGTTATAAACAATTAATGTTGTAACTGCTCTAGCTCTGCACATACTTATGGTAGTTATTTCTTTCTCTTAGATCTCGAATTTTCCTTTAACAATGTTTTTCATACTTAAGCCCTAAGTATACTTTTATTTAATTGCTGCACTGTTTACTCTGGATGTTTTGTTCTACTGACTGGAATTATAAAGAGTTAATAAATCTTTCATTAACTAGAACTATTTTCCATGAATAAAAAACTCACTTTATATAAAAGTATACAAATTTGGAATTTCTTTTTACATTGCACTCAGCTGGCTGTTTGAAGAAATGAGATTAGCTAATGTGATTTAAAAAAGGAATCAGTCTTGATTATGTTAACTTATCAGACATTTTTTATTCAGGGGTTTTTTGGTTTTGGTTTTCTTAGATGTGCTTTGAACAATCAAAAGAAAATTAGTTAAAATTTCTTAGACTGCGTGGTGATGGAAGGTTCTTTAATGACACCCATTGTCTTAAATTATCTAGTACACAGGGTATTCACATGTTAATGTTCAGGTCACAGTTCAAAATACTGTTAAACTGGGACTTGACAGTAAGCGCATGTGTGTGCCTGTAAACGTACTTAAATATGAGTCATACAATAAAAAGCCTTACATGCCTACATCTCAGCCTACACCTGCACCTAGACCTAGACCTAGACCTATTTTACTCTGGAAAATGGCATTACTGATTTATTTTTCACAGTTCTATTTAAAATTATGACAATAAATGTAACGTTCCTTAAGTAACTGAAAGGTAGCATCAGTCCAAATTGATGCGAGTTTGTTGGAGTACTGCCCCACTGATGCTACTTACTTTTCCTCAAAGACAAAGGAGCAAAGCACGGATAGTTACTGACTTGGGGATGAAGAAAATCAGTCTATGCCAAGAACATTTTACTGTTAGTACTTTGAATCATAGAAACAGTGAATAACCTGAGTTGGAAGGGACCCACAAGGACCATCGAGTCCAACTCTTAGCCCTGCATAGAACATCCCCAAGAATCACATCATGTGTCCAAAAGCATTTTCCAAACACTTCTTGAACTCTGTCAGGTTGATGATGTGACTACTCTCCTGGGGAGCCTGTTCCAGTACCCCGCCACCCTCTAGGTGAAGAATCTTGTTCTGATATCCAGCCTAAACCTCCCTTGACTCAGCTTCATGCTGTTTCCTCCAGTCCTGTCACTGGTCACGGTTAAATATCAGCAGCACAATCTGGAACACAAAGCAATTCCCTATGTGTTAAGTCCATAGCAGCATGATTTTGTATACCCATTTCAAAATTACTTGGAGACAGTCATTGGTTTTAGCGCTTTCACATCATGAAACATTTTCACATCATGAAACACCACCTTAGAAGTAAGCCATGGAAACTCCCAGTGGCTTTGTCTACAGAGCAAACTTAGGTGTTCATTTTAGAACAGATAATTATATTTGGACACAAATGCCATCCTGTGCTGCTCAGTTATTTCAGTGTGTTCTTCCTTGTGTTATGTTGTACACTTGGATGTCAATCAGTAGAGTTGCTTTCACTGTCTCATTCATATAGGCTTGCTTGGCAGTCATAGGGAAAAAATAGACCCTTTCAGAGGGTGATTATTCCTCTCAATTATTTTAGATATTTATCTTCAGATTAGATGAATCCCACTCTGAAGGTGTATCTCCGTCATTTCACAAAATTTAAAAATACCAATGATGGGTTTAAAGTAGGTCAATATTTCAGCAGCTAAATATGTTTGGGATCAATTCTGGTGAATGTAAATTAAGCCCAGATAAGAGTCATTATATCTAAAATCTGTTTCCAACCTTGTTGTTATATGCAGATGGAAAGATTACTTGGGCCACCACATCAGCTGAAGTCAAAATGAACCTGCAAACTATATTCTGCAAAAAGATGTGAATGTTAACAGAATTAATACCTATCAATAAATGAAAAAAATTCATACCTATCACTAAATGTTGGCTTTAGAGTTCTAGTGACGATTAAAACATATAGATTTTCCAGCTTCCTCAGGTGAAAAGATGAAGTCGTCTTTCATTCAAGAACTGATTACAAAGTCCTTTCTAAGAAGCAGAAGCTTAAAAAAATTCTATTTTGTTGCAATTTCTATTGTATCACAGATACTTATAATGATACTGTCTAATTCGTTAAGATTTTGAACTTCTCAGCTTTTCACAGCAGTTTTACAGCCAGTTCTAAAAATTTATAGTCAGCTGTTATTTTCTTGAGGCATGTAAAAAAATAGCAAGCTTTAGTTATGACTCTGGCCTCTTCATGGCTGTATTGGTATACCTTTGAGTATTTTTTTTTTTTTTAATTTTTTAATGTGCATTATTTTTGGTACAACTTCTCATGTGAATTGTAGGGTTTTTGTACTTTTAACTTTATATAAGAATATTTTTATCTGCACAGTTCTCTATGTAGCAGTGAGAAATTTGAAATATATAAAGATACTTTTAAAATACACAATTAAACATAGTTATGTTGTTATATTGAATATATCTTCATCATATTTAAAAGTGACACTTTGAAAAAAAGTCATGTTTACTAACCCAGATAGTTTTGTCACATGACAATCATTCATCACATTTGCTATAGGTGCACATCCGAGAGCTTGGTCACAAAACTAAGATGTTAGATAGACGGTGAGCTGGAACCACACTGCAACCTTCACCAGGAAATTAAGGTACAAAACCATGACATTTAAAAACAAAGAATAAAGAATATTAATTTTAAAATAATTCCTGGGTTTTGAGGAGTTCTTACCAAGGAATCAAATGTAAATGTCACATGGAAGGGACAAAAATGTGAGCTATGCTCTGACAGCCGTAACTGTGTATATAGGCAAGCATATACTACAGACAGACTTGTTTAAACTGGGATCCTGCTGAGTTAAGAATAGTCTCCTTCAGTTGGAAACATCTACTCTTCCCACTGTATCTACAAGGAACCCAAGGAAAATGCTAGCATAATCACTTACTTTTTGACAGTTATGTTTATCTGAAGTAAGTCCTATCAAATATAAGAAACATACAAGGTTTTCTAAAGATAAAGAAAGCTGTAAATGTGTTCACCTATCACTCAGTTACATAAATAATGACTTTTCCTTCCCCCACTATTCTTGCTTAGTTTTTAAATCCTCTAGAATGTCTCAAACTGTTGATTAATAACGCTGCAAAGTGTGTGTTGATTTTTTTCCTCTTATCCCTCCTTGACATGGAGCAGCATATCTTTGCCCAGAAAGCTCTTGTCACTCATCTTTAACCAGATAAAAAAAGCAAGATAACTTAGAGTAGTGTTATAAAAATCCCATGTCCAGAGTCAAAAAAGCACCATTAGACAAGGGTATAGATGTTGCTAGACAAATTGGTTGTTTCCTTAATATTTTTCATTCTCATGATTTTTTTTATAACAGGTCTTTTTAACAGTGCTCCTTTCTGAATATAGTGCTCAAGGTATTAGAGCCAAAAAGAATAAAAAAAGATTGTGGTTTTCTTTTTTTTTTAATTCCTCTTTTTTTTTT
>VZSE01010195.1:219828-392318 GCA_013398275.1 Promerops cafer
TTCCTTCCTTCCTTCCTTCCTTCCTTCCCTTTTATTAAACTATTCTTATGTCAACCCAATAATTTTTCTTGCTTTTGCTCTTCTGATTCTCATCCCCATCCTGCTGGGGTCAAGAGGACTGAGCAAGCTGCTGGCCAGGGTCAAGCCACCCCACCCTGCTATAGTCAATGAAGATCAACAATGTAAGGTGGGATTTAGTTACCTGAATGTGCCATTTGAGGTGCCCTAAAGTATCTTACCTGGACCCTGCTACTTCTCTAGAGGAGTATGCCATACCTCTGCTGTCATGTCTATCACATCCTGCTTTCCTTATCCATTCCCTCTCTTCCTATGATGCTGGGGCTTTTTTTTTTTTTAGTGGAACCTAAGAAAATATTAACAGGTGTGCACAGCACAGTTGGGAGAGCTACTCCTTCATTCCTAAAGTAGGTCACCTGAACATGGAGTCTTTGGAGTCCTTTGAGCCAATGAGCCTGGGTACTGTGGTACAGTGCCAGACCTCAGATATGAAAAAGAAGCTACGGTGACAGTCAAGCATGGGAAATTACACAGTGTGCCTCTATTAAAGAAGTGGAATAGATCCCCAGATGCCCTTTGACTGTGATAGATGCACAGATAATTAGTGTATAGTCAACCTCCAGGCACTTAGATGTTGAATGCACAGAATTAAATCTAACCTTGTGCATATTCACCATTCATCTAGGATGAAGAACTGGCTTTGGATTGCTTTTCATTTTTTAACACTAGTTTTAAGGAGAGAACAGCTAGAATTAACTATGAGGTTTAAAAACTACCTTGCTAAGGCCTCTACAAGGAGAAACTCATAGCACTCTTTTTTCATTGTGTGCTGATATATGACAATACATACAGCATAATAAATTGGGGCAAAACCTGCAGAGGATGACATGATAACTATGCATATTTTATCTACATAATCTATGTCTTTTCTCTGGGCCACAGAGTGATATTAAATTAATACATTAGAATTTACTACTAAGATTCATAACAGAAGACTATTCAAAGCATCTGCCCTTTGTTTAACAGTGCATTGAAATCTTTTACTTTAATTCAGATGAACAAAATAAAATCTCTTTAAAAAGGCAGATGAGAAGCATTGACATTGGTAATAAGTGAAGGGGATATAATGGGAAAGTAAAATTTACTGGACTGCTTCTCTTTTTCCTAGAGAAACTCCATGCTAAATGTATAGGTAAGAAAATATAAAACCAGGAAATTTTATGAGACAATGTGAGGAAGTATGCAGAGGAAATAAGCTACTTTATTAAAAGATCACAACAAAACAGCTGAATAAAGAAGTATGTACAAGGGTGGTCATGGCAGAATTAACTCATATCTTCATAACAAAAAAACCAAATAGAGACGAGATAGTAAGAATTTAAAATTTTTATTCACACAGTCATCCAATCAGTACATGAGTAGTATGATATTTATAACCTTTAACTTTCTAAGGTCTAAAAAGTATCCAGACCTAGTGAAGGTATGACTATGTAATTCATTAAATAATATACCAGAGAAAATAAAATGAAAAATTATATTAATTTTTTTTTTTAAAAGCATGTGATTTTTTACTCAGATTGCCCAGAAAAGAGGAAGAAGATTTTTACGGGTGATGTGAAGCAAATAAAATATTAAAGCTCAGATGAAAGGTGAAAAGGTATGATACATTGGACAACAGAAACAGAAGTAAGCTGCAAAGCACATGTCTGAGGAGAATATACAGGGAAACTGAAATTACAGAAGGGTTTTCTTTAGTGAAAATCAAAACCTAGGAAGTTAATAATTGCATGTATACAAGAGTGGATTAGGCAAGCAAATTACCATGTAGATGAGTTGTTAAAACAGAGGCGAGAGCACAGAAGACAGTGCTTATGTCTCTGTTATTACCCAAATGACTAAATAGATGGGATTCCAGACAATCTTCCCTGAGGATTCACACAGAGTCTGTTCATGGACTGAACTTTGATGTGCTTGATTGAAGGCGAAGACGTTGTTTTCTTGGTCTTTTTAGTCAAGTGATATAGAAAGGAATTAACTCTTGAGCTGGATGTCATAGAGAAAAATGTGACTTGTCTTCAACATGAATACACAAGCCAAAAGCAAAATGACACTAAACCAATGTCTGCTTGTTTGGAATGCCTTCTTTTTGCTAGACTTACAAAAATTTAGCAGCATTTTTTCCTGAAGAAAAATGAAACAGCATTCATTTTCCTTTTCCTCCAAAATATAATTACTGACTTTCTAGAATATAGACTTCATCTGTGAAAGGACTAAATATGTATTATTAAAAACACTTTAATTGGCTAACTTGTAGTACTGTACTGTCTGTAATTCCATGTTCAGTACTCAGAGCTTTTTGACCTTTGAAAATGTAGCTCATAATATATCACAAAACCTCTTGCAATAATTCAAACATTTTTGTGCCATTTGTTTCTTTGCTGTATCCATGTGTGTGCTCTGGTAAATGTTAAAGTGTCTTGCTATAAGGATAGCACTCCGATTTCATTCTCTGAAGTGTGTGAGCAGATAGACACTGCATTATAGTTCTACTACTGACATTTCAATTCAGAGCCAAGGCCACCAACACTTTCAGCCCCTGCTGTTCTGTTAAATATTTGTCAGTGAAAGAGACTGAGGATTGCTTTTCATATTTCTTGTACATGCTGAGCTACACCAAAGGCAAAATGTCAGGTAAAAACCAGTGCATAGCCTTTTTCTGATAGCAAAACTCTTAGCTTGCATATAGAGACTGTGGCCTTTCAAGAATATGCTATCGCCATGAGCACTGTGATCCTTTAATTGAAAATCAGTGTAGGTAGATAATTGTGCAGATTAGAGACAGACCCACGATGTGTGCCAATTATGCATGAAAAAAAATTGAGACTTTGTATGACAAGGGGAATAAAATCAGGCTGATATAATCATAGTAGAGACAAACTTTCCAGATAACTCCCACATGAAATTAGAACTTGTAACTTTTAAGTGACACAGTGGGGGCTGGTTTATTGCTAAAGCTTTTGAATAGGCCCTGTAGGGCTTGTTCACTTTTAGTTTCTTGGTAAGTACTTTGAGCATAAATGGAGCTTAAATGAACTGGCATGATAGACTCTCATTTCTGTAACACCTGTAAAATTTTCACTATAGTCATCCCCTGCTCTGTCTCATCCTCTTGATAGTCCTGTGTATGACAGTATAAAATTCAGAGACAGGATTTATTTGTTTATTTGTTTAAAAATCTGGAGGAAGTGGAGAACAGGAGTTTCAGAAAGCAAGTTATTTAGAAGTAGTAACCAATCTGCTCAATGGACTGATAGCTTTCTAGTGAACAGTTCTGCTTTCACCAGCATCCAGCATTTCAGCTAATCACAAAAACTATTGTCAAAGCAGTCAGCCACAAAAACCAAGTACAGATAATTCTTAATGATTTATGGCACTGATGGCATTCGTGGTTTGTGACACGACTGGTATTGAAGTGGTTAGGCTTAAGCTATTATTTTAATTTTCTTTATTTTTGCAATATTTTTATTCTTTTTTTCATTCATAAATAACTTCTCTCTATCATCCATTCAAACAAAAAAGTATGGGTTTTTTTCTTCTCAGTGTTATGGCAAGAAGAGAGATTTTAGGTGTCTGCTCTGTCAAGGAAGGATTGAGTGAGAAGAAATCTCAGAGTCTCACTGTAACAACTGGGAAACTAGCTGTGTGAGACAGGTTTTGGGTGAAATGGAAAAACCCAGAGATTTCTTATGTTTCTCTTTGTCACAGTTTGAATGTGTAGTTCTCTGCATAGATGGGGAAAGAAAACTTTTTCTCCTAAACTTGTGCTGTAATTTTTGGGATAAAGTTGGAGAATTTTCAGATGCCAAGAAATAAAAATTTTGGAATTTTCTGAATATTCCTGTATCATTAACCACAGTGAACTTCCAATCCATCTTGCTTCATTCAGCTTTGTGGAAGATTCTCTCCTGTGCTTCAAACTTCTTGAAAATGCCTATGATATAGTGTATCTTTCTTCCAGTGTTTCTGTTTTGCTAAAGCAGAAAGGAGGCCATAGACAGGGGAAACACACTTTAAATTTAATGCTCAATATGGTAACTTCATAATTTTTAGTAACATAAAGTGCATGATGTAAGTTGCTGACAAAAACAGCCTCTGTAGCTAGAAACTAACAGGATGGCTGAATTATTACAAATAATGAGTAATATGGTGAAGAAAAAACATATACTTAAAATGATGTTATTTTCCATGTTAAAAACCTTTTGAAAAAGAAAAAAAAAATTGTGTGGGTCTAAACCAGTTAAAATCTGGTATCACACTGTAATATTTGAAAGTTAATTAAATGTGAATATGAATATGATATGAATCACAGTGGAAGAATTTAAGAATAATGGGTTTGTATAGCAGTGTTTTGTTTTGTTTTGTTTTAGAATACTTTGCTTTCATTTTATGAACTTATAAACTGCAACTGTTAAACAAACCTGTGATTAAAGCATATTTTCCAGAGGACCATGATAGCTATCTGGTCCCCTTCACATAAATTGTTTATCACTCATTTCCTTCAGAGGTAGTTGTTTAAAACAAGTAGACACAATGAATTATTGCCTAGCAGGGAGAAAATTTGTCATATGGTGCACCACACTGTTTTGTACACAGGCATTCATTTAAACAGACATTGTAAGATTTTAATGTGCCTTCTGAGAGCCAGAGTGATACATGTTTGTAGGCAGCATCAAAATGGCTGCACATTTTTTTAAAACCAGATTATCACATCATTAAGCATCGAACTGCATATTTTTAGGTATTTCTGATTATTTATTAACAATCTCTAGGATATTTATCTTGCTTTCAGAATCCAAGGAACAAAACTTTTCCAAATTAAGGGCAATTACAACTGTGCAATATGTAGATGAGAAAAAAGTACTCAAAGCCTCTGCTTATAATAATTTTCAATATGGTCCCAGTATGTGATGGCTTAAAAGCTGTTTCACCCCAAATCCCTCCCATTCTACTCTTAGTGTTTGTTTCTACAGCGCGCATTGGTGTGATGCCATAATAACACCAATTTTAAAGGACCTACCCTTCATACTGATGTTCATGTGGCTGTGGTGCAACAGGACCATCTTCAAGGTGAAAAATCTAAACAGAAACATAATAAATACCAATGTGTAAAAAAAGAACCTCACATAATGTGGTTTGGACTATCATTCTTTAATCAGAATCATGGAATTGTTCATTTTAGAAGAATCTCAGGAGCTCTCCAGTCCAACCTGCTCCAAGCAGTGCCAGCCCTGATGTCACACAAAGATGGTCAGGTCTTTCTCCTTGACATTCACAGGAATGCAAAAGGTCCAGGTCTCTCTACAGTCACTAAAGAAAGGCAGCCCAATTAGTTAATTTTCCAAGATTTGGTGAGATGAACCTCAAATATTGTCTCAGTACCAAGTATTGGTTTAAACTATTATCAGAGTAGCTTTCTTGCTTTAAATTCAGGTAGTACCTTAAAAAACACTCATCTACTAAGGTAAAAACTACTTCTATAGTTCTATAGAATCTTAGAAAAAATATTTAGCATTTAAGTTTTTGTCTATATGCAAAAAAATAAAAAGCTGATTTCTTTGAGTAATATGTCAATGCTGTAAAAAAACCACTTGAAGCACTGGTTGATAGCTTTCTCATTCACTTCTAAAATAATTTGAAAATTATATAAAAAAAATTGCTGGTTTATTGAGACACATTGCATCTCCAAGTGTTCTGTTTTATCCTGTATCGTTTTGTTTGATCTCATCAAATAGCAGTGGTGTTCAAAGTTATAATGATATATAGTAGAATTGCTGTAGTCTCTGAGGAAAAATCATGGAGATGAAAAATTGTCTTTCCACTTGCCTACCATTACCAATCAAATCTTAATTAAAATTGTTTTAAATTAATTGACTTCAGTAATATCTTTCAAAGCTCATGTATCTGTGTCATAGATATGTGAATTAAGATGGTCTTTTAATGTAGTCACAAATAGTGCTTTCCAAATACAGTGCAAGCTCTATTTTTGCCATCTTCTTTTCTACTGCCACAGGTAGAAAGAAGCATTTCTGTGAAGAAGCTTATTAGTCTGAATGCAGTGAAAAAGATCCTGTGGGAAATTGTTTTTGAACTGTAGCACATCCATTGTCAGGAATCATACATTCACAATTTATCTTTGATAAATAAATATTTACTTCATTCAGATAAGTAGGTCTGTCAAACTGCAATTCTTAGGACTAGCACTTCTGAAAATTGGCTTATGCATACACAAGTTCACTTGAGACTCTTTGTTCTTTTTTTCCCATTATATTATTGAAAATACAATGTTTGACATATTTGTGCACAGAGATTTTTATGTTACCTGGCACTATAAAGGAGCTGAAATATCTCTTGCTAGAATCTAGTCTCAGCTTTGCTCACATTGTGAGAGGGGAAGAATGACTAGAAAAACCATTTTTACAATAATAAGGGTAAGAAAGATTGTTCATATTACTACTACCTTGAAGAGCCTGAGTATTTAAATAACACCAGAACATTTTTTTTTTAGCTGAAATAAATACATCCATATCACTTTTATGAAAAAAATAAACATATATATTTACACATTGAGAGAGTATACTACATGAGGGAAAAATAACAGAAGCATTCAAGGCAAGCATCCTGTTTACACAAGTGAAGCTTACTCAGAATGGGATTTTCAATGTTTTGACCTACATCAAGTTTTGTTTACATGAGACAGGACTGAAAGGTGGGTCAAAATGTGAGCAGACTTGCTCTGATGTTTTATTTTCTTTGCATACTCTGCTGAATTTTCATCTCCTAGAATGTGCTTTTAACACATTTTTGACAAACGATTTCTGGTGGGTAGGTTCTTTAGGGATGGATGTAAGATGTAGAGATACACATTTTCTTCTTCTCCACCAAAACTGTTTGAATCACAAAATGCTACTTTGTGTGTACTGGACTGCAATGTTAACTGCCAATGTGAGGTAACAGATACAGTTTAATAGAAAATGTCCCATTTTTAACCTTCATGGTGAAACCAGAATATGCCTTATAGAAATAATTATGTTTTAACAGTATGCCAATATCCTACATATATTTTTTATCTTTTCCAAACCTAAGAATTACAAAATTCACTTGCAAATAACTTCTGTCCATTCTAAATATGTCTGGGTTTTTTAAGATAGATATACAATATGAGGGAGCATTCAAACAATCCATGGCCATAGCATAAAAGAAATGTTGGTGTTTTTATTCCTTGATCCACACAGAGAAGCTTGGAGGGGGTCCCAAATGAGATGTGAAAAACAGCAGAGATTTTGTTTCAAATTGGAAAATGTCACAGGAAGACACTGCACAACAAACTGATAAATGAGCTGCAGCAAATTACCAGGACCACATGCTAATCACCTAAAATTTTTAACTATTTAAGTGAAAAAATAGACATGGACACCTTTGCTCGAAATGATCCTGGCTGTTGCCAAGGTACTGCCACAAAAGAGGCAAATGCCAATTTTAAAAGGGAACTTCAAAAGAGATCCTGAGGGAAAAAAAAAAGCCTGATGAGTTTGATAAGATGTAGAGACTGTTTGGAAGAGTGGGTTAACTAGCAGACAGATTAACATGATACGTTGAGAAAGAGCTGAAATGTCTTTTGCAAAATGAACCCATAATTCACAATATCCATTAGAGTGCACTTGGATTAAAAAAAAAAAAAAAAAAAGCTGAGAAGTTCCTACTAAAGACTTGTAAAAAGTTTAGGAATTAAGTTTTGAAAACAACCAAAAGCATAGGGAACATATTATTAGTTGATCTAGATGAGGAAGTTGTTATGGATCTGGATGTAGATATCCCATACTGTTCATAGTATTAATAAGTTTCAAGAAAAGCATGAGTATTGAACACATTTATTAATAACAAAAATTATGCTCATGGTAGACATATGCAAAATGACCACACAGTACTCAATAAGACTGGTGATATTACTCAGGAATTAGATCTTAATATTTTTATAGGCTAATTTTTTGAAACTAGCAGTGCTCAGTAGGAATGAACATGAAAGAAAATAAAATACTGACAATAATTATGAAGTGAATGGAGTAAAAAGCAGATAATATCCTTAAGGATCTTGTGTAAACCCGCTAGATGAGTGTAATCAGGGAAGTTCTCCCCATATGTCCATTGCAAATATCTATATAAGATTAATACAGGCAGCTAGACAATCAAAGCTATGGTGTGTCTTCTTCACATGCAATCAGTAAATACTCTTCAATGAAATGTGTGGCTGATCTATAGTAAAACAAAGCATTTCCCAGAGGAAAAACATGTCTTGCTTGCCTTAAAGTTAATTTCTTTGTGCTTCTTTTTCAAATATCTTGTCACAACTCTTTTGTAGTCCATGTTTTTATCCATGATGCAAACATGCTATAAAAAATCAGTTTAAAAACTCAAGTAATAGATAAAAATCTTGCCAATAGAGCTATGCTAGAAGTAAATTAATTTTAGATAATAAAGTAGTTCATTTGTAAAAGATGATTTTCCTTAATTTTGAAGCAAACTCTAAATAGGTCTCAATCTAGCTCTTACAATTTGCACAAATTACATATAGTCTTAAGCTGCCAAAGCCTTGGTAGATCAAATTTGCACCAATACCTGAAGAGCTGATGGGCCACCTTTAATAGCTGAAAGAAAAAAAGGATTAGTTCATTGTGTTGAAATGTTTTGTTTGTTTGTTTCTTTATTTCTTTCATTATTTTCTGCCAGTTTCAAGCTAGAAGAGAATAATCCTGGATCAGATGAGCCACAAGGATTTCAGGGCTATAACAGATCATCATTTTATTTCCAGAGAAGACTGAAACATTATCAGAGAAAAATTATGCAGTATCTGTTAAACATCCAAAGCAAGCAACTAGCATTACTAACTAGATCAATGCCATTTGTCATGGGTGCTTACGAACCATATCAGTTCTTGAATTGCTGCTTATAAGTGCCTCAGTTATTATCAATTATTTTCTGTCACTTTTCCTAATATGCTACATATCTCCAATAGCAACAGTTTGTGTTTCTAGCTTTCCAGTGGTTCAGCCTTTGTCATCATGAATGTAAAGTACAAATGGTATAGTGACCAAACCCAGCCTTTGCCTCACTCCTTTATCCTCATTCCACATATTAAGGATATCAACACTTTTGTCAAAGGACTATCCCTCCGGAAAGAAAACGTGAAACAAAACCACAACAGTTAGAAAACTGATAAAATGGATAAGAATGTGAGAAACACAAGAAATAGAATTTCAGGAATATCCACATAACTTCATGAGTTGATGGACAGGAAACTGACCTTTGACAAGGTCAAGTTTCACCTCAATCTCAAGGATATTAAAACCTGAGAGAATCTTAACAAAAATCTGCTTCCTGTACTCATGGCTGGCTTAATACAGGAAATGTTTTTCAAGAGTTCAATATGCATCTTTTTCATTTGGTCTAAATCAATGAAAAAAGAGCACCTTAAGATCATAGGTCTTTAACAACAAAGAGCCTGGACATTTCTAAATAAGGTTGTCTAATGATTTGCAGCTCAGAGAGCTAAAAAAAGCATCAACACAAAATTCAAGGATGATCTCAACAAAGAGGTTTGGCTTACTATAGAGACTCCAGCTGATTACTGTGTTTGATAGGCAGAGAAAGGGATTTGTAAGAAGAACATAGATACTTGTATTTATTTATATCTGCATAGATGCTTTTGTAAAGAGAAATATTATCCTTGGTTTGTTAAGACTGGAACTTTGTTGTGATTCAGCTGATAATTAAAGCAGTGACAAACTGACTTTCCACATCTCAAATACTGTGTTTGGTTTTGCACCCCTCACTACAAGACAGACATTGAAGTGCTGGAGGGAATCCAGAGAAGGGCAACAAATCTGGTGAAAGGGCTACAGCACAAGTCTTGTGAAGATCAATGAAGGAGCTGGTAATTTTTAGCCTAGAGGAAAGAAGCCTGGGGGGAGACTTCACAGGTCTCCTGAAAAGAGGCTGTAGTGAGGTGGATATCAATCTCTTTTCCCAAGTAACAAGGGAGAGGATGAGAGAAAATGACATCAGGTTCGCCAGGGGAAGTTTAGATTAGATATTACAAAAATTTCTTTACAGAAATTTTTCTAAACCATTGGAAGAGACATACCAGGAAGGTGGTGGTGTCGCCATCCCTTGAAGTGTGACTCACACCCCAGTTTTGTCCTTCCTTCTTTGTGGCTTGAAACTACTTTTTTACCTTATGATTCTGGGACTTGAAGTGGTGTGTTTGTAAATAGAGAAGTTCCTATTTAAGGAAATCATATTAAAGTGTAATAGTGATTTTTCTTACTTAGGAAAAAGGCAAAGTATTAGTTCAGAGTCTGAGATTCATTCTTGTACAAACAAGTATTGAGACATGAAGAATAATCTTCAACTGGCCAAGTGTATCTCTGTACAAAGTAGTCTTTTACCCATGAGCTGACCATCTGGACACTCTTTACAGGCAATGAAAAGAAACAGGTTCTATGGGGCATGATTCACCTTCTAAAGCAGACTTAAAACTGACGGTAGATGTATGAGAGGTATCTTAATCAAGCTTATTACAGGAAATTGCCTAGTACACTTTAATACTATAAGATAACTACAATTACTGTAATTGCTGAAGAATATGTCAAACTTCTTGCCAAGAGCTATTAGACTTTAAATGATCTTAAATTTAGCCGCAGTCCAGTTGTTTAAAGGGTTGAAAGAGCCATTCAGCCTGCTCAGTCTTTCCTAAATTTTTTTCTGAGGCAGTTTTTAGAGCTTACTCTATGTCAGATTGTATTCAAAGGGCTCCTTCTGCATCCTTAATTATCAATTAACAAAAATTATTATCAATTATTATCAAAACAAATTATCCATTTGTTTTGTGGTGTGCAATAGCATCTGTTCAGCTAGGTGGAATAGGAAAAAACTTTTGTTCCCCAGGAAAATTAGATTCCAAAATTGTTCAAAATCAAGCTGTAGAATCATAGAACATCTCAAGGTGGAAAGGACCCATGAGGATCATTACATCCAACTCCCTTCTCGTGGCAGGACTACCTAAAATTAGGTCATATGACTAAGAGCATCATCCAGGTGTTCCTTGAACTCTGACAGATTTGGTGCCATGATCACTTCCCTGAGAAGAAGAGACCAATCACCCTCTCAATGAAAAACCTTTTCCTAATGTCATATTTGAACTTTTCCTGCTGTAGCTTCATTCCATTTCCTTGTGTTTTATCCCTGATTACCAGAGAGGAGCTCAGCACCTCCTGCTCTGCTGCCGTCCTAACAGCAAGTCATAGCCTGAGAAAAGTTCATCCTTCAGCCTTTTCTTCTCCAAGATGAACAAACCAGCTGATCCTCATCAATTTTGCCCTAGAGACCTTTCACATTTTGTTTGTCCTCCTCTGGACACATTTTGCTGTCCTTCTTACATTGTGTCACACAGAACTGCACACAGATCTTGAGGTGAAGCCACACCAGTACAGGACAGAGGGGGACAATCACCTCCCTCGGCTGGCTGGCAATGCTGCGTGTGATGCACCAGAGGACACAATTAGCCCTTTGGCTTTCTTTCTCATTAATTGTTTAGCCATACAGACCAATGAGGAAATTACTAGGATTTTTTGAGGTGCTAAATACAGCTTAAATTCAAGCCAATGCTCCTCTCATGAAGAATGCAGATCTTCACTTCTGCTGTAAATATCAATTGCTTACCTGCTTCTTCTTTCTAAAAGCATTGCTAATCAGGTATCTCTGTGACTATAATGCTACAAACTATAAAACATTACAGAAAGTTTCTAAAGAGAGAAGAGGATAATTCAGTCCTTCCTTTGAACTCAGATTTTTTCTCATACCAGTATGTCAAGCTTGTGTTATCTGACTGTATTTTCTCATTCTTGTCTGGTCCCGAATACTTCTATCTATCAGAATCCTGCATCAGTCTTTGTGCAGCTTATTCTTTCTGGTGTTACAGGAAAACACTGTGATTATAAGTGGCTGTAAAAAAATTTAAACACTGCGGAAGGAGCTAAGTAGTCATCCTAGTGTTTTTGTGACAAAGAAAGATATGAGCAAATAAATATATAATCGTGATTTAATTAATTTGTATAGAGGAGAAAAAGGATTATTAAATATCAGCCAACCTGAGTGGTAAACTGGAATTTAAAAATTATGCTTACCACTAACATAGCTTCATGTTTTTCGTCAGAGCCACTTGGTGCTACTGTATTTTTATTGGTATGTCTATTTTCTTAACTGATGCATTAGTAAACTATTTTTTTTAATTCTAGCTTTCTCCATCTCATAACATATTTGGCTCAGAAAAGTTGTTCTTGCTTTGTTGTAAAACCTCTTTTGATTATCTGTATAAAAATGAGTCTCAGGATGGGAACTGTTTGGGCAAATACAGAAGATTAAGTTTTGTGTGGTGTGTTTTTTAGAATACTTGAAAAAGATAATTTAAGACCAGAAATTTTCTATTTTCCTTGGGGAGGGGGAAAAATGTTGTTTTTCTATATCTTTCTACCCTAATATGCAGCTCCTACTTTTCATGTAGTGCCCAATCCTGTACTCCTTATACAGTAAAATATTTATAAACTATACAAGACTTTAATCTGAGAAAGGGCCATAGTTCTGGTGCTCACAGAATTCACAAGCTGTTTGACATTGTCTTATAATAATTAAATTACACTGTTGACTTTTTTAATAAACACAATCAATCTCTTTCAAAATGTAATGGGTTTGGTGTGGGGGAGGGGTTACAAGGTGAATGTGCTTCCACTCCTTGATTAATTTGTGTCATTACTGGTTAACTGCCCTGATTAAATATCTATTTAAATACTTCATATTAGAGATGGGATATCTTGTATTTTTATACAACATTCTAATTCCTGTTTCACTTGGTTTCTTCTCAGTATTGTAGCTGACATTTGCACATTATTTTAAATTGACTGTCTTTAGCACAGAAGTAATTTTTGGAGGCTATGTTAAAAATTAATCTGTATTTTAAACCCAGAGTGTTTGTGCACGATGATCCCTAGAGTACTGACTTAGTTTGTCTTGAGGCACTATTTGGAAACAATCTATGCATATCTGAACATTTCTTGTACTTCTGAATATTTTGGGGAGGTATTTATTTTAATAAAGAGTGCCTATCTCTCAGTAACCATAGTTCAGGTAACTTATCTCCTCAAACAGTCACCTTAGTCTTGAATCTAGATCTAAGAAGAATTAATCTGGATATGATACCTAATGAAATATAATCCTTGTTCTGTGGAATTCAGTGCCAGGCTGAAGTATGTAAATCTTTTGACATCATTTCAAAATATTCATGCTTCTTCCAAAGCTGCCTGTTGTATGAAAGGCTATCTATTCATGACCATTGAATAGAGTTTGGTCTTAGCTTAATGCTGAATTTTTAATGAATTTTCTCTGGGCAGTGGCCAAATGCTGTGAGATTTTTTGACTCCTTTCCCTCCAAAAATTGTAACATGATTTTAGGGACCAATATTGAATCTCTTTTGAAAAGTAATCACTGGTGCAAATAACCTCTTCTACAGGGATTTGAATACCTGAGCAACACTTCTAAGCCAAAAGGCACAGATTAAAGAACTCAGAAAGGATGCTAGGAAACTCTGTGGGAAGAAAAACCTCTTCTATTCTATTGGAAACTTTTTGGAAAATAGTCAAGCAGTGATAAGAAGGCTTTAGGTTTTGTAAAGAAGAGGAATACAGATGGGATTTTGATGGGCATAGTCTTACAAACATATGAGATGATTAGGTTTATAAAACCAGGTGAAGAGCATTCGAACATTCAAGTTAGTACACAATGAACCAGCAAAAGGAGAGAAGGAGAAAGGCTGAAATTCTGAGGAGGATCCTGTCTCATTCACAAAATACGTGACTGTTTGCATTACCATATATTGCAATTTATGCTGACTTCTAGCTATTCATTACAGAAAATTCTTAGGATTGTTCCAGTCAGAGAAAAACATGAAAAAGAAGGAATCCAAAATCTCAAATATTTGGATATTAAAGCAACTGTTTGTGTCAGCTAAAATGAAATAGTTTTTTATTCAGCTATAAACATGGGATGACCTAAAGAATGTGCAAGCTTGTGTTTTTCTCCATAATACCCTCGGGCTATGTCAATATTTTCTTCGTATTCTTTTAGTCATATAAATATATAGATACATTCTACAGTGGAAAGAAACACATGTTGTCAATCCCTATGATCTGACTATCTTTTATTATAGAAACATGCTTGTAAATGTAGAAAGATGTTAACTTGATATACATTGGTGTGTGTATATATATAAACTTTCTATAGATATATATATGCATTTGGTTTACATAAAGAAATATTTAATATATATATAAAATATATAGAATATATATCTATAGAATGTCTATATCAATGTATGAATACATACTTGATTATATATTTCTAGATGAAGCAGTGCATGTTTACATTTTCTAATCAACATCCTGAGAATGAGCTCCCACATAAACCAACTACTTAGCAGCAAGTATTATCCAAGCAACATGAAATATTTTTTCAGCCAATTCCTTTCTGCATACATTCTGTGCTGAAGCTTAACTCAAAGGACAGGGGACACTGCAAACACATTGAACAAAAATGGCAATGTTGTGCTGAAATGCTCTAAAGGATAGTTATGCATATAAATTGTTGTCATTAATTCAGTTTCTGAAATCGATACAATTGCTCCCTCCTGAAACACTAGAGGTCAAGGGAATTGTATTTACTAAAATAAATTGAAGACAATTTTCTTTTCTTATCAGGGAAAAACTTCTATTAGCCAAACGCAAAGCTGAGGGGAGCAATAGCTTTCCTTGATAGGGAAACATCCTGATAGCCCATGTGAGACTTGCAGAACTTTAGCTGTTATAAGCTTCCTCATCTGTATATTATTTACAATTTTATACAGGCTGGTGGTGTGTTATTCTTATTCCAAACAAAATCTTCTGCAAATGTCTGAAAGGTTTTAGAGTTTTCCGCCTGTCATTTAGGTTCTATGCACATTCAGCTGTTCTTCATACATGTTCTTTTGACAATTTACTACTTCTGAAAAAAGCCCCAGTGTATATATTCTGGAAAAATGCTGTGGACTAAAAGACCACCAAACAGGAACATTAAGGAGTTTTTTTTATGCTTGGGATTTAAAGGAGCCATTTTTGTTTGAAGTCCTCAGACTTAGCCAAAGTGTTTTTTAATTCTATTTTAGAATATCTCTTCTGATACAAGAAAGTATTTAATTGTTTTCTCCTTTTTTTCTCATTTTCCAAGGAACTGGTAAAATGTTATGTCATGATCCTAGAAACTTTGTAGATATTTTTTTTTCTATAACAATGAAGTTATTTTCAGTGCAAACATGTTATGTTCCATGATTATTTCAAAAATACTCCCTTCTCATAATAATTAATATACTTAGATCCAAATAATAGAAAAATAAATTATTTCTTTAAATGGATAATACAATTTAAATCTTAAATACATATTTTATTAATCTTATCTTCCAAGACCCTCAGTGACTCTCATGCATCATATGGTGTAACATCTCTTTATTTTCATATTAATTTACAGCTCAAGATTTCTGATCCAAACAGGGACAGAGGCAATCCTTATTTAATTCCTATATAGATTACAAATCCATGGCTTTTGAAGGGAATTTGTGTTCTACTGTTATGACTTTGTCCTAGTGGAATGCTTCCTGCTCTGGGAAAAAAACAAAAGCAACCACCAACCCCACGCCTCACACCCTAAAACATCTTGAAGTCAGGAGCCTTCAGTAATGCTCTCCTGATGTTGCCTTGGCAGTTATTTATACAAAGTTTCAGTATTATTTACTTGTACTATGGATCTTGACCTTATATTTGTCTTTATAATGCATATAACTTTATGCTAAGATAGTCCAATCCACATCTAAGCACCCAGTGCTTGAAAGTATCTTTTTCTGGAGCCCAGACAAAATCAAAGATTTAAAACTAATGCATTGCATCAGGCTAAAATGTAGAAAAATAGGGATTTAGATGGGAAATCCTTAGTGAGGAGAGTAGAAGTAAGGATACTAGTTGGGAAGAGAGCTCTTGAATAAATCATTCCAAATTAATAAGTCTCAAATGAGTAGATCCCTCTGACAATCAGACATAAAATTCAACTGCTGTTGAATTGCTTTTTATTACTGATAACATGGGAGCCAAATATATGAGGAGATTATGCTCTAAAAATGATATTGAAAGAACTGAACACATTTGTTTTAAACTGAAGAAACCTAAAACAATAGAAATTCCAGAAACTGTGCCTGGATTTTCATGTGGGATTTTTGTGCTCAGTGCCCAGAGCCTGACCACAGCAATGTAGAAGCAAAAGTACTAAAATAAAGATTGCCTGCTCTAGATGTCTGAGCAGCTGGAGATCAGCCCTGCAATCCCAGAATCCCACCACCCTCCCAGGTTTCTGCTGCCAGAGCACATTTTCCTACTGCCACAAAAATTAACAGCTGATTTTTAGCTCTTGCTAAAATAGTGTCCTGCTTCAGTGCTGAAGGAGAAGTTGGGCAAGAGATAATGCTTTGAGTAGGAGGTCCAATTTTTCATGTCTTAAAAAAAGGAAAGTTTATTTAACTTACTAAGACTTCTTCCTCTTCCATTATTTGTTCATGAAGTGCAGCTGGACCAGATGACCTCCAGAGGCCCCTTCCAACATCAACCATTCTGTGATTCCATGATTCTGTAGGCTTTAGTTCTGCCAAAGGAGGTATACAGTTCATATTTTTTTTATTTGGGACATAAAAATAAACACCAAACCTTGTAATTCGGGCTTGACACTGACACTAAGGGTTTGTTGGGGGCTCTCCACACACCTAAACCTGCTGATAATGTTTCATTCTTTTCTTCCATCTTGTTCTTTCTGCATCAAGTTGACATGAAAATGACTGAACAATATTATTATACCAAACAAAAAAATGATGCAATTTTGCATGAAGGCTCCTCATTGGATATACATGACCAACAGTTATTTAGGGCTAGTTTCTTCTCCAGATTATAAATACCTATGCAATGAAACCTAAACTATGAGCCAAAGTAGAAGTTATTTGGTTTATTCTAAAGAGAACACCTAAATTTTTTTCATCTCAACACCACTGAGATGGTATTCCTGAATAAATATCCAATTACCCTAAAAAAAGATTAGACAGCTAGTTCACATGAAAACCTTGCACATATATACTTAAACACGGGAGATGAAAGTATGGGACCAAATTATTCCTGTTGGCTGTATAGGCAATTGGAAAGTATATTTAAAAAAAAATCTGTTTTATCCTGAACAAGGTATCTGCTATGTATCAGAAAAATGCAGCACGAGAATGCAATTTGCATTCTCTGTAGGGAACTAGCCCAGGTACAAACGTCCTCTGGGAAAATCTACAGAAAGCTGAATGGCTGTTATTTGATAATTGGACCAAAAGACACATAACTGGTAAACTACAAGGAAGCACATACTGTACAAAATATCCTTGCTAATGCTTGAAGCACAATATTATTACCAGGCAAAAAAAAAAAAAAAACCAAAACAATCAAGCAAACAAAACACCTGCAGTGTATGATAACCATTCAATTTCTGAAATAAAAACACCTTAGGGTAAATATTTAAAACACAAATAATTTCTCAAGCTAGTGTTCAGGGGATCTAACATGTCAAACATTGTTCACAATTAAAGAAAGTAAAATCTGAAAGTATTAATGTGTTATTTTTGATAGATGCTAACAACAGGGACATTGTCTTTTCTTTCAGAGTAATTTGTTTGATACTACTTCAGCTCCTTGCTTTTTAAGTGTCTTATCCCAAGTGAGTATGCATTACTATAGGGTTATTTGCTGTACCCAAGGTCAAATCTAGAAATAGGTCTTTGCAAGGTTATTCTTAATGTCTGAAAATCTCTCCTCCTTGTGCAAGCCAAACAAATGTCTATGTTGGTCTTCCTATCAGCCAATTTTCATATTTCCTAGATTTATATTTCTTCATTCATTCTTTCCTGCTGTTTTCATCATTCTGTCATGGTCTTCCTTTGGTCAGTACCCTATGTGCTTCAGGATTCTCCACTTATTTATGCAATTTCCTTTTATTTATGACTTGGGTGGCTTGCATCTGATATATGCTGTGTAATCTGGAAATCAGTGCCCATGTATTCCTACCTGAAATATGTCCCAGTTCTCCACCAAGGAGTTGATGTTAGATATGGAAACAAAGGCAATAAAGTTAAGATGAATAAATGTATAGAAATGAAAATTACCAGTGCTAACACAGAAATAAAACTAATGAAGTGCAGTGCACTAAATTCAGTTTTCTCCAGAAAACTGAATTGTATCTTAGTGACTTATTCAGAATAAGTGTATCTTATTCTGACACTAGTGACATTTGAAACCAAAAAAAGTTTGAATAGAATAGTTTTAAAATCTGGAGTATATCATATGTCTGAAGAATAGAAAAAAGTCAGGAAAAGCAATGCAGGCAATCTCACTAGGCTATCTTCCATAAGATTTAGATTACATTAGGAAGAACAGAGTGAAATACTGCATTGATTTACAAATATAAATAATGCCAGACTAATCTGATTTTATATATATACCATTATGTATTTCATATATATAGCTAATATATCTATGTCTATCTCACCTGAGCCTCTAAAACACGCAAGTGCAGCAAACTTTATCATCTGGATTTCAGCAATATGATATATTGGTGCCACATGAGAGTTCATATCTCAAGGTAGAAAAATGGGGATTAATTAAAATATTATGAAATTGGTAAAGAGCTGAAAATAATAATGATAGCAACTAGTCCATCAGGAGAAATACAGGGCTGAAATGTAAACAGTGGCATTTACAATGGAGTTTCTTAACATTACCCTTGAAACTAAGCTTACACAATTTTTACAGTAAGAATTTAAATACAATATACAGGAAAACTTTGAGGAAATTTCTGCCTAAGTTGGAAGCACCATTTATGTATAAGACAATAGGAATATTACTTTCCTTGAGGACTGGGGCAGTGACAGTGTAATGAAACTTAATGATGTTGAACACAGGAATGAGACATATCTACAAGGCACATGCTTTCCTATAAACTGAGACTTTTTCAACTGGAAATGAAAAAAATCAGAAAAAGATTTGGTATGAAGATTAATCTGATGAATAGCAAAGTGCAATCTGAAAGTTATTAGAAGAAAGAATTGTATTAAAATCTTGTATTTCTATTAAATACTGTAATACAAGGCATTGTACTCATAAGATATCATCTAGAGTCCTGTGTGTACTCCTGCTCATTCTTATTTTAAAAAGTTTCATTTTAAAAGGAAGAGATGCAGAAATGGCTTTTAACAAAATCAGGAGAATGAAGACAATTTTATTTTATGAGAGGAGAGTAAATGAATTTAATTTACCAACCCTAACAAAATTGAGGTTAGGAGAAGAAATGTAGTTACATTACAAAGACATCAGGGTAATAAGCACTGGGGAGAGAGGAAGATGTTAAGCTAAAGGGTGGTGTTGAATGAGAACAAGCATTTGTCACTAAACAAGATTAAATTTAGTCTGGAATTTTAGGAGATGGTTTTTCAGTGATGTGGAAGCAAAATTCCAGTATATCCTTGCAGTAGAAGCAGAAGCAACTGGAAATATTATTAATTTCCATGTAATGCCTGACAGATTTTTGATGGGTATACCTGTAACCAAAAGGAACTGTATTCTGCAGTCTGAGAGATTGTTTAAAAACCTATGGTCATGATAAACATATAGAAAAATTACCCCTTTCAATTAAATTTTATATATTTTGTTTGATCTGCAGCATAGTAAGTCTTGATGTTAAGAGTACCACAATGACTTCATCACAGTTCAGATACGGGAAGATAAAACCTTTGCTGAGTGTAATGTTATGTTTTGAGCAAAATAATGACCATTTTAATATTTTATGAAATCTTCTCTGATTTCTTATTCTCAGAAGACAGTAAACCCTAATATTTCTTTTATAGCATTTCAGTATGTCTGCTGTCCTTGCCTTGCCACCATTTAAATTAACACAGATTATTCTAAAATATTTTTAATACATGCTGTTTATGGGAATTAAGTTTTTAATGAAAAGCTGATTTTAAAATAACTAAGATTACTGTCATGAGCTATGTACACTGATTTTCCTAGATAAACTGCCAAAGTTGTTGTTTGGAGGCTGCATTAAAAACCTATATTGTTAGCAAACTGTGAATGAAAAATTATTACATGTGTGCTATGCAGAGGAAAAATATTCTGGTACTTATTACTCTTTAGGCTGATGAAATTGGGGAGGATAAATGAATGTGTTGAATAAAATTTCACTTAGCAGAAAAGTATTCAAAGTAAATCTCTACTAATATTAACCTGCTTGAAAACAAATTATTCTGGAAAGAAATAACTAAAATAACCAGCTAACTAGCTAACTCAAAATTTTCATTACAGAACTCAATATTTCTAAGTGTTTTTTGCTGCTTCTTTGCTTCCTTAGTTAAAATGATAGCTTTATGAAAAAAAAATTTAAAAGTACAGGGGCATTTAATTGCTTTTGACAAACCAAAATTGCCAATTTCTATTGATGAAGTGGTTACTTAAAGATACAAACTCAGTAGATCTGTACTGCTTGACACTCCTGAAACTTCATCCTTCCTAAATTTTGACGCTTAAATTAAAGGAGCCTTATCTGCTGTCCGTATTTGACAAAAAGCTTGCTTAAAGTTGGAATTACCTTACTCATTCTTTCTTTTGAATGGGGAAAAGTCACATGTGAGGTGTTGATTCAGCAGAGTGCTGAAGTACATCCCAAAATGCTTTACCAAGTAAGATGCCTTAAGTTGTTTAGAGCCCTAAGTGCCCTTGAAATCCCTGGGAATTGCACAGTCACCTTCCTTTATGGAGTTCTACCTTATGATAGATAGTGCAAAGAGATAAAATACTTTAACACAAGGCTGAATTGCCTTAGAGTTGTGTGGCTCCCAAATGAAACAGATCTATAAAGCTCCTCAACATAAATGGCTTAAGAGAGCTGGTGAATTAACATCTTCTACATAAAAAATTAAGGCTGTAGGTACACCAGGGCAGATGCTGTGCTTGATAGTATTTAGATAACTGAAAAATAAGTCTTAGAAGATGCAAACTTTAGAGCTGAAAGCATAGATTTTAAAATATTTGCAGTAAATTAAGTTGGGGGTTGTTTTTGTTCAGTTGGTTTTTGTTCAGGGTTTCTTTTGTAGTCAACATGAATATAATTAGCAAAAAAAGATACAGTGTTTGGTAAGCTTACTCATAAATCCTTACCCAAGAGGCTAGGAATCTGTTAATCACAACATAACAAATACATTTTATAATTTACTTGGCAATGATATTCAGAAAGCATAACACGAGTACAAATACCATTTGCAAAATCAGTTTAGAGGTGTGCATTCGTGGCACATAGAGTATATATGGTGATAGCTGGAAACAGCTGGCTTTTATCAGACACTATATCATTTTTAAGTGTATTTGAGAAACAGTTATTTTATTTACTGGTTTCTAAGAATGGGTGAGTAAAAGGAAAAAAAAAAACTCAAAGTGATTAACAGCATTAATTATACTTTATAGTTTTTTATATATACATATGTATATATATATAGTTATTAATAATAACAAACCCAGACACCAAGTGTTTAAATCAGGCACAAGTTTATTAAATATGTAGAAAGCCTGAAAATACAACATAGATTTTCTACAAACCAACATCTTGAAAGTTGATCAAAAAGTGAATTAAGTATATCTAAACACTAATACAACATAACACTAGATATATTACTTATAGTATATGTATACCAGCAATACCTTGGTAAAGAAAATATCCAACATCTCTCTGACCATTCAAAATTTTGGTCAAGCTTTTTCTCAGAAATAAGTATTTTTCTTTTATTTGTTGAAAGGCAGCACGGTAGCCACATGTAGTAGACTAAAAACAAATCAGTTTTCCAATATAAGGTGTCAAGGTGAAATACATGCCACAGCTTCTTATAATGCCTGTGGACACTGGACATGTTTCTCATGGTCACAATTATGCTCAGATTTGCCTTCAAGAGAAAAAAAATATCCTCTTCATATTTTTACCTCTTGTTTCTCCCACTGGAGTATTTCGGAATCTGCATAGGCCCAGAACAAGGTAAAAAAGGTGATATTGACTAGTGATGGATAATTTCTGCTTATGTTTTCCAGTTTTGGGAGTCCAATGTACTGAGTGCTCTACACCACTGAAAATAAATTAGTCAAAGGATTGTAATAGACATTTGGTTATTCCTGTGGCAATGCTCCAAAAATGCCAGAGAGGAGTGAATTTCCAGTTTGCATTCTAACATACATGCTCTCCTACCTTAGGCCTTGGGCAGGTTACCATGGTTTTGTTAAAACAATTTAATTGCATCTCCTCATCACTGATGTTCCTGAAAGCACAGTTGCCAAGTGTGGGTTTCTTACTGGTCTATTGCTTTGCAAATAAAATGCATTTATTTAAATTACCTTGTTAGTGCTCTGATAATTTTAGATATACTGTCTAAACTACAAATACAACTCCAGTCCTGTTGATAATATTCTAGAAATTGTTTTCTGTCAAGAGTTACTGAGAAGTCTGCGGGGATTCCAGTCCAAATTTGAGGACCATATCCCCTTGAATGACTTTCATCTTAATATAGTGAAGTGTCCCTACAATCTGAACTGTCTTTAAGTATTGCCTGACAGAGGGACCCAAGTAATGAATTACAAAATATTTCTTATTCTGACAGAAAGATAATGAAATTTAAACCCAGTGTTTCTCTCCAATATCCTCTCCTTAAAGGACATTCTTTAGAGGGTTTCTATTTTTTAGTTTTGTTGAAATAGATATCTATGAAATTATCTATATTATATGACACATGCAATTTGGAGGACAATCTTTCTTAAAATTAACTTTTCATGTGCTATAATCTTTTGGTCTGAATGAAAAGAATGTTCTTAACTTATAAACAAAATAATTATTAAAGCATTGCACACACTCTATAAAAATTTTGAAACAGCTAAGAAATACCTTTGCTTTTTCTCTAAAATAAAGTGCTTTTCTGCAACCAAGCAGTACAGTTCAAAAAAATGTAATTCTATTCATACAAAGATACATATAATTCATATGCAATATACATGCATATACATATGCAAAATAGCAGTGAAGTGGAAAAAACATGAGGATATTTCTTTTGGATCAGACATTTATATTCTTACAGGTACAAATAGAGTTTATCTGTCCCAATTTAGGCCTCCTAAAGTATCAAAACTGTAGTCTTCAAAAGTATTTTTATTTTCTCAACAGAAAGACACAGTCATTTCAAGAGTAAATTTCATTCCAAGGAAGATAAAATGAATAATTGACTGAAAATTTTTCTCCATTGACTGTAAAATTGGACATTATCAACTTATTCAGATGTAAAACATCTTATTACTAGATATATAACAATATATAATTTTTAATATATAATAATATATATGAGTATATGTGTATGAGTATATATATTATTAACATTTAATTTATTGGAAATTCCTAATAGATAAAAATCTAATTCTTTCAGTAAAAATCATATAAACTTTAAATAGGAAAGAAAATAACAAAAGAGTGTATTGCAGATGTGCTTTCCTAAGTTCTTTTCCTAATAAAGACCTTGTCTTGATAGTCTCACAACATAGATCTTTGGATCAAATACAATCACAAGAGGATAGGTATAAAAGGCTTTGAGAAGTAAGAGTACCTGTGGCTCTATCAAATGGCCCATCTACTAAAATGCCCTCCTCTCTTTGTATTAGAAGTCATATCATGATACACACACTCTAGATAGTCAGCTATATTGGATTAATATCACACATCAATGCTGAAAGTATTTTTACTTAACTTCTAAGGAAGATGGAAACATCTGACATGGGTTTCCTTTACACCAAACAAAATATTGCTCTCTGTTTCAAGTTGTG
Source organism: Promerops cafer (assembly GCA_013398275.1). Taxonomy (NCBI): domain Eukaryota; kingdom Metazoa; phylum Chordata; class Aves; order Passeriformes; family Nectariniidae; genus Promerops; species Promerops cafer. Next base: position 243,955 of record VZSE01010195.1, read on the forward strand.
GTAACTCTTGATGGGCTGTAAATACGGTTACATAATTATCACTTTATGTTGTAGAGTGTTGCTTGAAATGACAACCATAAAGAGAGTCTGCAAGGAAATTTATAAGGTTAGTCTTACCAGGAAGGTGCTGGGCTGGGACTTTGAGATTTTGGTTCAGTTCCAGGGTGTGATGTATCCTTAACTGTGTGGTCTTTGGCCACAACTGTAGAAACAGAGATGAAGTTTTTCTGTCACCATTGGATTTTGTAACAATAAATGGAGTAATGTTTGGGAAACATGGAAATCATGCATTGATGGTGGTCATGCAAAGTAATAAATAGAATGTCAGTTTGTTAGAAAGTGATTCAGCTCTAATCAAAATAAATATCTACATGAAAACTAGGAAGCAAAAAATTCAAGATGTTTTGTGTGTGGTCTAAAGAAAAGATAGCATACACAGTCTTAATTTGGTTTTATATTGCTATCACAGATTATATAGTTATTATCATCTATCTACTACATAGTTCTATCTACTACAGGGAAGAAGAGCTGCCTTTGTTTTGTATAACACTGATGTTAACAATCAAGTTTCTTAACTGACCTAACTACTTTAGGACAGGAATAGAAACTCTTGGTATCACTTTAAAGAGCCAAAAGTAAAAGATCCTTAAGAGAATTAAAATGTTTCTTCACATTATTAATATTTTATACATAAAACTGCAGGGGATACTTGTTTAAGCTTTTTGCCACAAAAGGCAGAGAATAGAGGGAAAAGACTGAACATTTAAGAAGGGGAAAATATTTTATGCAAAAAGTGTAGGACTGAGCCATGTTTTAGCAAAGATATACTTCTAACATTGTGATGCTTGCTATGCATTTCAAGTTGTCCCTTTCACATGACAAAGGCCTGAATGACACAGAGAGGAATTACCCCATGTTTCTGTAAAAGCAAAAATACCAACCTTCTCACAAACAGGCAATTTTCTTGTCCATGAGCATGAGAAACAATGAAGCCTATTTCTTACAATTCTTCATCTTGTGGCTGATTGGCTTCCATTGTTGGCTGAAGTATTTATAGTGTATCTTTGGCTGTGTCTAGATGGCATGAACCTTCATGAAGAAGGCATTTGTGCATGCCTCAGCTTTTCTATCAGAGAGGCTCTTCCTCCTTTCTCCATTTCCTACATTTACAAAACACAGAAACAATGCCTTTTTTAAAACCTTTTAAATATTTTTTGTTGAATCTAGGATTGGAATTAAAAGTTTACTGAGGACAACACAAGTGTTTTACACACACACACATACACACACACACAGAGAGAGCATAACTGCATGTACCTACCTAGTTTCTGTATGACACCAGTCTTCAAAACTGGGTGAAAAAACCAGAATGTATATCATTGTGATCGAATAATTGGCTTCCTTTTTCTACTATTCCTGAATTTTTGGGATAAAAACTTCACATACAGGTCTAACCAAAAAACTCCACATTGCTCCACCCAGAAAACTGGTCACACAACTGAGCAATACAAAGAAATGGAGTACAATGGGCCACGCAAATTCTGATATCTTACTGATTGAGAAAAGTATGTAGTTATCTGTGTCAGAGAAAGTTCCTGCAGAAAGTAACGAGTCTAGAGACAGATTTTACTTACACTTATTTTAGAAAATAAATTCAAAAAATCATCTACTGTGAAATTGTTCAGATGAAAATCTTCACTCCCCCATTGATGGATAAAATTGATTTTAGGCTTTGTATCACAAAGATGACAAAAGAAACAGTTGATTATGTTTAAATTAGAGATGCTTATGATGTTGACTGGAGTGGTGGAGTGCATATTGTGAATATTTACTCAATTTCACCGTTTATTACTTAGATGCAGATTGGTCCATTTACAAGTACAGCTGTGATTTCTAAATCAAATACTCAGTTAAATACTCAGTGAACACTTCTGGGAAAGACAAGTGCTAAAGTAATGCAATTCCATGAAAGATGGATAGAGTGTTTGCAAGCACTTGTTAATGTTGTTGAAACTATAGAAATCTCATATGTTTGTCATAGAGACCTACCAATGTGCCAAGAATTTCCTCCTGGTTCATAATTTCCTAGAAGGAGTATTCCTTGTGTTATGACATTTATTTATTTATTTGTTTATTTGTTTATTTGTTTATTTATTTATTTATTTATTTATCCAGAATTCTCAAGAAGGTAGACAAATTATACAAAATAAAATATAAGCCTTCCTTCCCATTGTATTCTAACTCTAGAAATTATTACTGATAAAAACTTGTAAATGCTTGTAGACAAAAGGAGATAAAGAGTAAGCTCTCTCAGAAGCTGAACATCTGGAATAACAAATAAGAATTCTGCTGGTTTGGCTGTAGTCCTGATATTTAAATCCTCTCTGGTAAAGGCAGTTAGGTTTTATTACTGTCAAAGGAAGGTTTGGAGGAAGTACTCGAGTCTACAATCAGGATTTGGTCCACGTAATCTAAAGCAGAATATAAAGTGGAGGAATAACAGCAGAGTTTGAAAGTGAGATGTGAAAAGTGTTCTTCATTCTCCTAATCTAACACACATTGCCAAATTCTAGTTAATTATAGTAGAAAGTGAGTTAGTGAAATGCCTAACACATTAAATATTATACTAAAGTGGTTTATCACTGTTTTCAGTTTTAATGTTGTTCTTTGTTCTAGGGGAACAAAAGTTAAAGTGTAAAGCAGGAAAGATATTTTATTTCTGCTCAGAAAACCATTAAGGTCCTTTCCTCACAAAGGAAGAAAGTTAAAATGAAAATTTGTCAATTCCCATGAAAATAAGGACTGGGTAATATATTGTCACAGCCCAGTTCTCACCAGATTTTAGTGGGGTTAACCCTGAGATAAAGACAGGGAGTGTGTTTGCATAGGTCATGATGGATTAACTTCTCTCAAAGGTCAGTGCAAAAGCTGAGCTAGGGAAAGTATGATAAATTGAAACCTAACTGATTTGATAGAAAGCCCCTATGATGATACAGTTTGTTGCCAAGATTAAGAAGAATGTGCTGAGGCCATATATTTTAAGGGAAGTTCTCCACCTAGAATTACAATCTGTTACTGTCCAGCTTCTTTTGCCTTGTTTCCCTAATGAATTCATACATCATGTGTGGTACTGAGACCAATTAGATAGAAAGACCAAATTAAATAGAAAGACCACAAAATGTAACTCAATATAGAATCTGTGTTATACATAAAGATTTAAGATACAAGAATCTAGGATTAGATTCAGTCCAAGTTTGTATGGATGTTATCTAAATTTGAAACATCATTCTTTTTTATGTCACATTAAGATCCCCAGATTTAGGTGTGTACATGCAAACCAGGTGTCCAAATCAATGGAAATCTGCCATTTAATGAAGTAGCCTCAGTTGGGGTATCTTACTGCATCTGAGATACCCTGAGGTAGCCTATTAGACCTTAGGCTGACCTTAAGAAACCTCTAGCCTTCACCTCAAGAAAGTCAAAGAATGGCCCATACATCCTCGGCAAAACCTGGTGGCCTTAAGTGGATACCTTGAAAACTCATGGATATCTCAGATATTGCTATATTTAAACATCAGCCTTTCACATGAAACAGGAATATGTAAAGAAATAAGTTTAGGGTCTGAATTATCAGGTTTTCTGCTCAAATGCCTTACACGCTTCTTATGCTGAGGATGCCTAATGCAGATTGACAGGATCAGGTTCCAGAAAATGATGCAGTGTCTGCTTTTTTTTTTTTTTTTTCTTCATAAAGATGGAAAGAGAAAAGGAAAGCTTTCTGCTTCAGCATGGTCTTCAGTTTGTAGATAGCTGGGTCTCATGATTCCTACTACTATGCCCTGACCTCCAACAGATCATGTTGCACTCACCATCCATCCACTTTAGGATATAATACACAATGAAACATTATGGTAGCCAAGGAGATTCAATACTGCCATTAGGGAACTCATCTGGCACCTATTCCAGATATGACATTTTGTATTGCTAATTATGATAGGGTAAAACACCCTTTCTACCTTTCCCTTTGAAAGAAAATGTCCACAGCTGCAGGAAACTGTTGCTGACATGTATTAGGCACTCTGAAGAGACAGAGGAAGAATAACATCTAAGGTGATATTCATTGACCAAATTTATAGAGCAGGTATCTGCATCAAAGTCAGTTACCTGAAGTTGTCTTTGCTGTCACTGGGAAGAAATACATTGGTCTAAGGCATACTTCATCACCTGATAAAAAAAAATATATATATAAAAAGATGATGATAGGTAAGTCACTCCCAAAATAAGATCCAGTCCATCTAACATTAGAAATCTAAGTCAGGGGAATAAATCCTCCCTCTGGAAGCATTAAAGGGAAGCCATTAGACTGAGTGTGCAAGGAATGAATAATTGTCTTCAACAGTGTTAGGCCCTTAAAATCAAGGCACAAGTTAGGCAATATTCCTCTCCCCATTGCTACATCTTAGTGAAATCCATTTAGATGGGAAAAAAATATTGAGATTTTTAAATTGGGGCAGCTCAGGGCATGTTCATAAGCATAACTCTGAGTTTCTTAGGAAATTCATTGAAATAGTAAATAGAGAGTTTTTCTTGTGAGAATTGTTTTGGATACAGTTTTGGACTCAGTTCTTACTAAGGCTGTTATTAGCTGTGCCTTATTCTCTCAATACACTACAGCAGGAGCTTCCTGAGTACTGCAGGATTCTAGGTGACTGTCTAAAATAGGAGATCTTGATTTTAGGTATTGATGTCCTTGACTGGCTGTATTTCCAATATAAGGAAAGTGATATGAGAAGTCTCAGTCGCTGAGGAAAAAAAATATGAGACTATTACATACAACTGAAAACAGGAGGCTCACATAAAGCACAGCTTTAACTATAAATTTTATTATCATATCAAGTAGGGTGTTTTGTTCTCTGAAAATATGAATAAGGATATCAGCTTCTTCCTCTGGCAGTTACTCGAGAGTTTGATGATAGAACACTGACTTTTTATATATAAGATCCTTTTGGATGGTTTATTCAAAGGCTCACTTGTTTGTAAGGGTACCAAGATTGCAATAAATTACAGTTGCCATGCCAGTCTATTTCTGTGATGGTGTGCCTTATATGTGAACACTTGCACAATAACCTGAACCATACAAATTTTCTCTGCCTATGGTACTTTAATAACCCTTATGAACTGGAGCTGCAGTGTAGGTTTGAGGCTGTTTGTTGCCACTGGTTGGCTATTCCTGTAAGACAATATGAGCACCTGTTGATCAATTAATATTTACTTGGCTGTGTATTTTGCCACCTCCAACCTACTTGAAGAATACTAAAACAAGTCTTGCCTTACATAATTGTATTCTGCAAATAGTGCATCTTCATTTCCAAAATGCCCAGCACTGTCTTACAAAAGTGAGAAAAGAGTCCATTTCCCCAACTCACAAGTGTATTAAAATAATACATTGAACTCCCTTTGTTTTTGTTTCATGTTTGCAAATTTTCTCTCCAAATAATTCTGCAGTGAGGAGGCTCTTTGTAGTAGCTGATCTCTTCCATAAAGGGACCTAGATATTAAATTCACCCATTTTTTGCTTAATCCTCAGTATGGAACTCTGACCTGATAAATTATTTTTTCCTAGATGTTGACTGGCAATTCCTTGTGTACCCTTCAGGACATAGTCTTTGTGGTGACTCAAATGAAAATTGCAAGCTTCCGGAATAGCCCGACGTAAACATCTGTCCAAGTAATACAGGAAATTATCCATCTCCTCTTGTTTCTAGTAGTTCTGGGTAAATTCCTGAGCAGAATTTTACTTCTAACACCTGGAGTGCATTTGTAACATTAGATATGGCTCTGTTCCAACAGTACAAATCCATCATCTTAGAGAAGTTCATGCACCTAAATGTAACTGCTTCTGATAATAAAAATGTATCCAAATTTTTATTGGAACCATTTGTGCATACAAAATTCAATTCTGTTGATGTTGAGATTAACTATACTGTTATTTAGTGCCTTGGAAATGTTTTCTTTCACACTGTGTAATAACCTTTTGGTTGATTTGGCCCCAATGGAAGATTTAGCCCTAAGTGTATACTTGGAAAAAATAACATCTGTTCCTGTAAAAATAAATTTGAGAAAAGGCAATTAAATAACAGAACATTTGTGACTATGTTAACTCCATGAGGAATTCCTGATAGGATCAGGACCTTTGCGACATAACATTATGGTGATATATATAGTCTTTAACAAGAAATTTCATAAAGACTTAGAGTATGAGTCTCAATAAAGAGGAAACATTTCAAAATAACATTCATCCAAACAATTATAATGTTTAGTTAGAGAAACAAGGAAGAATTGAAATATCGTAACAGGAAGAAAGATTATTATTCATCTTCACAGAAATGATGATTTACAAAGAATATCAGATCCTCCTGACAAATGAACTCAGGAGTGGGTGTCTGAGTTGCTAAAGAACTGATTCATGCCTTTTAAAAATATGTAAAACTTTAAAATACTTTAGCTTCTAAGCTTACTTAATATAATTAAAGCACCGATGAAATTGAAATTCATATCAAGAAATGGAATAGGTGACTTTTTTTTCTCATATGGAATTTGCACTTGCATTCAATGGTAAGAGGAGATAAATTTTAGTATATCATGAAGAACTCTGACTCTGTCACTGAACATGAAATTTATTTAAAATATTGGTTTTTAGAGCTACAGGTCAATATACTAAATTCCTTATCTTAATTTAGATTTAAAAAAAAAACCAAAAAAACAGATTCTGAAACAGTAGTGCTTATTGAGATCTCAATTTTGCAACATATTACACACATGATTAGCTTCAAGCATATAACCACTCATGCTGTATATAAACACACCAATGTGTGTATGTCAGATAAAAACCTGAATGAGTGCAGTGGGACAGGCTCTTAGTTAAGATTTGGCACAATATGTTTGCATATAATATATATTGTAGGTATATTTATGTTCATAAATACATGTCCTGAGCTAAAATTTTTCCCAGCTAGTTGAAAAAAAGAGCATATTATAGAATCACAGCAACCGAGCATCTCTTTCCCATCTTTGCCATTTAATTCCCTCCTGTTTATGAGGAATAGAAGACTTATATGGGCCTAAAAAGTTGAAATTTCTAAAATGAAGGTTAGATTTATGCTCTTCAAAGAAGTGTTCAAATCCTGGGGTAGGAGATGAGATTTAGCTATCTAAGTGTAGGTCACTAGTGCCACTTTTAGTGTCTTGGTGTATGGGCATGATTTCTGTAAGTCTTATGTCTTTTGTGCTGCCTGGGAATATCCCAGACAAAATATATCACTTCAAACTACTAGATACCTATGATTAACTGGCTGAAATAAACTCACTATTACACAGGTGCCTACAGTGTGGACACGTAATTTAAAGCAAGACAAATCATACTCAGAGAAAACTTAGACAATGAAGAACAAACACCTCAAATTGGTTGTGGGTGATCTCAAGCAAGAGCCATCTGTGCTGCATATGCTTATCCTACTTAGATGTTTATGTGATGTATATCATTAGTGTCCAGGTGATACAGAAAATAGTATTCAGTGCAAAAGTCACTCCTGAAACAGGCAAAATAAAGCTGTGCTTCCATGGGTCAATCAGCAGCCTCCTCTCTCTTTCCTTGCACCTGTGTCCTTTCACTTTCTCTTCTGCTTTTGCAGTTTCACCTTTTCCTCCAAGTATGTGCAGCCACTGCCAGGGTTTGCTCAAAATTACTAATTCAGCTGAAAAAAAAAAATCCATTTTTGATTTTCCACTTCAGTTTTCAATTGATTTAGAGGGCTAAGAAAATGCACAGAGGAATCCTAAACAGGTCAGATACGGTGTCTGAAGAGGGAAAAGGAAAAGGAAAAGGAAGAGGAAGAGGAAGAGGAAGAGGAAGAGGAAGAGGAAGAGGAAAAAAGGAAGGAATCAGAATGGGAGAGAGAGAGAAGGACAAAGACTAGAAAAAGGGAGGAGCTGTGTTCAGGAAGAAGGAACAATAATTTTGTCATCAATAACTCATTTACCTAGATCTTATGCCCATGAAATCAGAGCCTTTTTTCAACTTATTTTGTGAAACTTAGTATTCATTGGCAAAGTAGAAGGAGAAATGAGATTTTTTTTTTACAACTCATTGAGGAAACATTAATTAGTCACTAAATTACAGGAGATGTTATCTAATCTAACAAAAAGATATCCCTAAGCAAGCAAAATGATGCTTACTTTAATTAAGAAGAATAAGCAAACTGTCTCTTGAATAAGGAGGAAATAAAAGTTTCAGGTAGAAAGATTAAATTTGTCTGGACCCTTGGAGGATTTCAGAAGTGAGATTGGTTACCACAATTCAGCAAGAAAATCTAATCTATAGTTAATTCAAGAAGTGTTAGTGCAGAGAGAGGGAATGCCTCAAAGCCATGAATACTGGCAGAAGTCAGATGGATAAAGGTGAAACAGAGTGCGTTTCATATATGTTTGTAACATTCTGATGTGTTTTAAATGTTGTGGATAATATCTTCATTTACTTGTGATATTAATTTCGTTTTAATTAGGAATAATTTTACTGCAATTACATAACAGCATTTCCAATTCAAGAATCTGAAAAATCTATCAGTGATTGTTCTTTGACATTTTACCAAGTAATTGCACTAAAAGTTACTTAAAAAAATAACCTCCAAGTAACTTTATCTAGTAGAGTTTCCACACAACTCAAAGAGATCTCAAAAAGAGTTCCCCCTATTTCTCTTGCACTGGCTGGCTGGATAACAACAAATCTGGAGGATCAGAAAGCCAGCAATAACTAAGAAAACAGAGTGGCATGAAGGAGATATTGGGCTTAACATTTGAAAGAAAAGGGTCCTCTAGCAGTTTGCTTCAGACTTTATTTTTCTTTCTCAAATTCAGAGAAGAAATGAAACACAGGATTTGGAAATATTGGGTTGAAGATTAGCATGCAGGAACAGATTGTCATTCAGCTTAGTACTCAATATTTATTAAACTGCAGTGTAGATGCTGTCTTGAACTTTGAAGAGAGATCTTCTCAGGCAAGTGACATCTTGATTTTGCTATGAAAGCCTATGAATTGTACCAAATTCCCAGGAACAGCACTACACACATTGTAAGTGAAGCCAACAACCTTAAGGTCATTATTCTTTTTCATTAACTGCAGCAAGAAATATCTGCCAAGGACTTTATTACAAAGATTTTTGTACCCTACATAGACTTCAGGACATATAGCACATCTTTTACTTATTGAAACCATTTTCTGTTGCAAATATTGAATGATGCAAGATTTGTTCAATGGACCAAGCCAATGATATCTAAGATTTCCAGGCTGAAAACCAAGGCTGATGTTTGCACAATTCTGACACTCAGAAACCTTTCAGAAAAGAAAATGATTTCTTCTGGGTATAAAATTTTCAGGCATTCTGGTACTAAATCCTGGTGGAGCTACACATCATCACAAATTCTGTTAGTCCTTCCTGTAAATGAAAGTCAGTTGCAGCTCAGCATAACTTCTCCAACGTAAAAGTGTATTGGTCTTGATGATTTGGAAGAGAAACAAAACTGGAAGCAATCAAAACAAAGCAGCATGTGTGTTCTCCTTAAAGAGAGGATGAGAGAACACACATGAACAACACATACGTGACAGGTGTTAGTACCATCACTTAGAATGCTATTGAACACATACTGATGCAAAGAAAAATAATTATTAAATAGGAATATATATTGTGTAGAAAAGAAAAGGTTTTATTATTACTGCTCAATAAATATTTTTTTCAAATCAATGGCCACATGTTTAAATATTAGGATAATGCTGATTCGTGGACTTAGATGAAAATTAGTTTAATATTCAGAAAATTTCTTTCAAGTACTATACACAGCCTAAATAAATACTTGCAATACTTTCTGGAAATTCTGTATCTAACCATTACTTAAAAAATTTATTTTACATATATAAAGAAATTAAAATACTTTCAGGGTTTGGGGGTTATTTTTTGGGTTGTTTTTTGTTTGGTTGTTTTGGTTTTTTTTTTTAGGAGACACTAACATCTATGATTAGGATTATAATTTAATTTTACTCAATGAAGGAGGTCAAAACTGAAAACATTTCCATCTGTTAGGGAAGTAGTGGTATGTTTATTTATATTGTTTTTTATTCTTTAGTATTTTTATTTTATTCATTTTCTGATGTAATTTTTCACCAATTGCAGTTTCTGTACTGCACCGTAGGCCAATGTTTTTACAAGTTGTAGGTCAGCCCAATACATTAAAAGGACATATAATTTGTTCTGTTACATCATAGAACTAATCGCTTGTCTCTTGGTCATAAAATCTTGTATCAGTGGATACCTCCAATCCTCAGGAAGAGGATTCAGAAGCTAAAAGGAAGAGTTCACACACTTTTTTAGTTTTGCAGTCCAGTTAATTATATTTCAAATCAGCTAGTGATTTTTATAATTTTATCACATGATTTTTTGGTTGATTTTTTCCCCATATTGTGACTCCAAATAAATCTCTGATGTATTTTGACTTTTTTTGGGTCTAAAAACATGAAAGGGTATAGTGCTTCTCAAGGGCCTGAAATTAAAAAGAACCACTCTGTGTTCTCAGCTTGATCTTTGTACTGTTTATCCTTTTCATTTTAAACAGTCAGTTGATGGAAAGCAGAAATAACTGAAAGCATAAAGAATTTAGCCCAATGCTGTGGGCTTTTTCTATTTAAATAATATGTTACTAATCCTGTGTTTCCACAGCAGCATAAACTGGTGTAAACACTGGCTGCTGCAGTCCCATCCTCTGCTGCATCTCTCATTCACGCGTTCCACCTCCCTTCTTGACCTGGCTTTGGGGTTTGCTGGGCCCTTCATTTACCCATCTTGTGTTCAGTGACACAAAAACCCACAATTTGGGTCTCAGAAGGAACCAATGATAACTGAACTGAGTCCCATTAAAGATGTATCAACTCATACTTGAGATTTTGTTTAGTGCAAAATTACAACAGCTGCAGCTACAGACCCAGTCTCCATCTGGCTCTTCTTGGTTGCTCTTCTCTTTGCTCTTTTCTCGCCTTGAATTTTTGACTCTATGGGGATCTAAAGTCAGTTTAAAAGGACTCTGTCATTATAGGGGCTTATCTGAATCTCCCAAACTGTGGTAAGAATTTAGCCTAGGAAATTAAATATAGGATATAAAATGTAGTGTTGATGAGCAGACTAGTTCATTTCTTTCAAAGAAGATAGCTTGCTGTATCACTGATATTTATTTTACCATTTTTTTTGACACACCATAACAACCATAAAAGCTCACTGAGCAGCTCATGTTAATGAAATGGCAAAGGAAGTGCACAGATACAGTTATTTAAAACCAGACACACAAACACAGTCATACACATTTGTTTTTATATATAAATAGCTATATACACATATAGATATACATTAGTACAACAGACAGTTGTCTCAATACTCATTGCATCTGAACTGTGCCTGAACTGTGTCTGCAGTTCTTCGTGTTTGAGGACAAAGAAAGTAACTTCTCACAGTGTATTGGGTTTGCCTTTGAAATAAAAGCACAGAACTATTGACAAAAGGCTCACCTAACAGCAGAGCTGAGATTAGGTGCTGAGGGTTATTGTCTTCCTCTAGTCTCAAAGCTATGTGAAATGTCAGTTAATTGAAAATGGTAATTGTTCCACACAACAACATCAACTGTTTCATTCCAGGAAATGTGCTGCTCTTAAATTAATAGCCATCGATCCAGAGGTATTTCATGATCCTTCTCCATCGTTTTCTCAAATTATCCAGCTATCAGTCCTTGGGAGAAAACCTATTTCACCATTTTTATTGACCATTCTTTACTGAGTGGCCTGGCTTCCTGTTCAGATAGACTAAAATAGGTCTATCCATCTGAATGTTTGTCAGGCACACAGAGACACCTAACTTTCCAAACACCTACTACTTTTTACTATAAATACCCAGAATGAAAACCATTAAGTAATAGTACAAAGCAGTTACATGGTTATTACTGATTAATACAATGAAGTATGCTCTCATGCTGGGAAATTGCTTTTGTGATAGTAAAAATAGTTCCTTTCAACAGTGCATTTCAGTAAAATTTAAATTCCAGTTTGATTTCTTATGAAGAAATGCAGGTTGTTTGGGTTTCTTTGTTTGCTGAAAGAATATATTTTTTTGCAACCTCTTTGAATAACAAATAACAATATGTCTTCTTTATTGCACAGAGAACAATTGCAAAGGCCGTTGCATTACTTAACTGTTCCTTTGAAAGCTTAATAGAGAAATTAAATGGTGCAAAGGTGTTCCATTGAGGAGACACTTTACCTTCCTTATGTAGTCATTAAAAAAGATAAAAAAATACCATTTAGATAAGCAGTTGAAAACATTTATTGAGATACAACTCATAATGCTTTCTGTGTTTGCAATTCAGTAAATTATTGTCAAGTAAATAAAAAATTTAATTTCAAAATAAATTGTAAATTCTAGCAATTAATAATTTTTGGATGACAACAGTCATATTTTTTCAAAGCTTTCATTTCCATTTTAACTTGAAACCGTTTCACCTTCACTGATATATTAATAAACTGTTGTCTACTTATTCATAATTTTTAGATTCTAAAGTGAAATTTACATATAAAGAATGATGGCAAAAGCGTACAGAAATATAAAGTTTTAAAATAAATGTATATTAATATCAGTTGTGCAGTGGCCTAGAAAATGCCTCCTTTAATCTCAGAAGAAAATACTCTACTTTTCTCTCTTCAAGGGCTTTTCCTTACAAGGGGATGCAATTTAATGTAAACTGAAATAGTTGCCAGCAGGAAAGAAAAAGTAGTCTTGGGTAATATGAGATACTTTTCTATTGTTTCAAAAATAATAGGCTGGTTGCAAAGAGTTTCTCTGTGTGATCTTAAGTCACTGAATTTTTGTCTTCTTTTATTTATTAATAAACAGTTTTATATTAGAAATGGAAAGGGGAAATCTGATTAAAGTTTCTAGGACAGCTACAGTATAAAATCAGTTTAAATTACATTTCCACATAACATACATAATGAATTCGGGTGTTATATACCAGTTTTAATGCTCAATCTGATTTATGGTTAATAGAATCAAAAGATATGTGAGCCAGGGAATATTTTAAGTAAAAATTTTCAGCTGCTCAGAGGGAGTGGAAAAGATCCTTAGGCATATGGGGCTAAGTAAATAAAAGTGAAAATGACTTTTGTGAAGAAACATAAAGGAGTCAAAAGAACCAACTGTAGAAGGTAAGCACATTTTTGCATCATTTATACTTGTGACAGTGAACATATGCACAGCTTGCATCCCATTTCTTGCCATTTTGTACATACTTTCTCTTTCAGTGAATTTCAGCTGCATAGTTGGAAAGCTAGTGTGAATCAGAAATAACTGGATAAATTATTTGGTGGTTATGCAAAGAAGGGTAGTTTTGGTCATAGAGGCAAAAGTTGCTCTTCAAAATCAATTTTTTCTTTTTTCAGATCCTGTGTCAGTGATTTGTCTTCCTCCTCTATTTTTTTATATTTCAAAATGCAATCTTGACCATTGTTGTTGTTTTTTTTTTTTTTTGGTTAAAAAACCCCAAGGAACAAGGGTCTTTTGAAATTACTGAATCTTCAATGTTGTGCCTCATGTGCCACTCTAAGTCCACGTTATTCCAAAAGGTTACGTGTTTTTTGAGAGCTTTTGGAAATTTGAACAACTTGGACAAATTTGTACAGCAATGATAGTCAATTTGAAATATCTGAAAATATTTGAATATGTAAGCATAGCTGTAAGTGTTGTCATTACTGTAGTTAGCTGTCATAGCCATAGTTGCTGTCATTAATAAGCCTTGAAGATCAGAGCCATTTCAAGCCTTTGGAGCTTTATCTCTTTAAAGCTTATATTAGCAGCTAAAGGCTGTCTTTCTCAAAGTGATTTCACATTAAAATATCATAAAAATAACATTAATTATAGAGATGAGGATTACAGATGTAGATAACAGCTGAACATTGAAAGTGCTAAGCAGATCTGTAAGATAGCAGTAATGACTTAATTAAAACAAAATGCATCTGTATCTGAGCACAGCAATAAAGGAAAAAGAAGCAATCCATACTAACAAAAACATGAGCGATTCAGCTGAAGTATGTAAGAGTAGTGTGTAATAGATTGGCTCAGATAAGTCTAATTTATGCCAACCTTAAACATTAGCATTCTAATGGCTGCCAGAAATTTAGAGCATGTTATCTTTTGAGTGCCAGGTAGTTTAGAGGGTAACTACCAATTACCCATAAACTGAGTCATATCAGAAATGACTTAATGTTTTATTTCCTCCCATGGCCAAGCTGGCTCCGATACCTTTGCAACAGACTTCGTTAACTCTGCCTCCTGATCTAAAGGGGAGCTGTCCTTTCCTGCTTATCAAATCACTGAAATGACCTCAACAGGGAATAAAGTTGGTGCCAAGAAGCAGAGTAATATCAAGGCCTGTTCATACCAGGTGATATTCTATCTGGTGCATATGGCCCACACTTGGCCCACACAAAGCTTATCTCCAGTCCAGGTCTGGTTTTAAGAAACCCTTACATGCCGTATTCTGCCCATTCTGAAAATTCAACAATTTGTAGTCTATATGCAATAACATTAGTGTTTAAAAAATTACATTAAATTCCTGTGGTAAGGCTTAAAAGGAGCTGTATTTTCTCCCCCTGGTGTGGAGGGGACAAAAAACAGATTGCCCTTGTGTTAACTTTTTCTACATAGTCTTTAGATGGAAAAGGCCACAGAAAAATTCTCACTGGAGATACAAAGAGCAGTACTTGCAGTTGTTATAATAATCATATCTACCATTTTTACCACTATGCTTCTCACAAACTGTGAGACCTGATTCAAGACAGTGCCTAATACAAACCCATCCTTGTTTTTTTAAAAATCAGAGAGCAGTTGCTTTCTTTTGACCATGCAGTATCTTCCTCTTAATGACAAAGAGAAGGAGCAAGTCTGATTGAATCATGGCAGCAGAAGGCTTTGTCTGCACTAATCCACACTGTATGCTGTCTGTAAGCAAATTAATTATCTATTTTATGTCTCATATTGACGTTGGTCAAGTAGAATTGATATACTGTAGGAACATCCAAAATGGCTGATTCTGCATGGATATGTATTGTTTTCATGCAAACAATAAAATAATCACTTAAAATCATTTAATTTAAGTGGAATTTACATCACTTTGATGGGACTCTACAGATGTTTACTGATAAGAGATTAGAAAAGGAAGCTTTAATTTGCATGTAATGTACATGTTCCATTTCTCCATGAATTAGTAGACTTATATTGAATATTATTATTAATACAGAAATCTGTATTGACTAAGTTTTGGGTTTTTTTAAGTGAAAAGACTACACACTGTATTCAACTTACAAATTTTCACTATAATGATACTAATTCTTTTCCTTCCCTGAAATATTTATCTTCACTGGAGGAAAAAAAATTTCCTTTGCTTATATATGTGTCTGCCTATTCAGGATCTCATGTTCTGAAACTATTAAAGATTATTTTAATGTGGGAAATATTTAATTGCCTATGCAAAAGATAATGAAATTTTCTTCCTCTGCTATAAAAAATGTCACTATTTTATTTAAAAGGCTCTCTGAAATATGTCAGTTTAAAATTATGGAAAATGTTTTCATGTAAATAAGGAGTCACTTTATCTAACAAAATAAAAAAGAAAAAATAACTTTTAGTCCATTAATTTTCATAAAGTTTGATCTTGCAGTCATTATATAGACTAATACACAGTTACTTTTAAATTCAGAGAAAAGCTCTGTGTGACTAGGTGAGAATAAGGGAAGTTTAGATCACTATCTAGTGGGAAAAGTGCAGATGCTGCCTAGACAGCTAGGTTTGCATTTAGATAAATAAAAGACCAAATTTTAAAGAAATATGAAAACTGAAAATATTATTTTGGCTGCTGTCTGTAGATGAATGAGAAGGAAACCAGCTGTGTTGAACATGTGCCAAAAAAAAAGAGAAGTAATTGTAGCACCCATCAGTTCTGAGAGAGACTGGATATGCAAAATATGCAGCATTTCCACTGTCAATGAGAGCTCCCTCCCTGGAAGACACCTACCTAAAATTCTCAGTGACCAGGATTCCAACATCACCCTTAAGTAAACTTTAGTTTTCCATCACTCTTTCCTTTCAGCACGATTACTTTGCTAGGGTATCTGAACTGCATGGTCTTTTTCATACTAAGTAGAAAGGTCCAATTTTCCTACTTCTTTATATTGAGAGTGTCATTTTATTGAGAGAATTAGGTTTTTGGTGCAGCATACTCTGATAGAATATCAATTAAGTCCCATTCAATGGCTACTTCAGAGCTACTTCATTCTCAAAATATCACTGAGGCATAAGTTAATTAAATTACATAAATTTAAGTCAGTGATGGGAGAAGTAATATTTGATATAAATAGCTGTAATTTTTTACTGAAATCCCTACTAGGAAAAATAAAGTATGATGATATAACACCAATGTAATTAACAGTCTTTTTATGAGTCTTGGGGGAAGACATACCAAAAGTAAGTTAGCTGTTCCTGGGCAGGTAAGCAGGATCATTGTTGTTTCTTCTTTCTGTGCCTGTAGGGCAGAACTCAGTCAGACAGTACAATTTAATGATTTACAGTCTGATATTAATTGTGCATATACTCATGGGTCACGGTAAAGAGTTTGTCAGAGGTGGCAGCTTGCCACAGGTGCTTAATGTCACATGATTCATAGTAAATGACTTGAAGCTCCCAACTATCTACAACTAAAAATAATTCTGCTCTCTGCAAGTGCCCTCCAGAGCAGAATGGCTATCTGTCAGCACAAGATACTGGGTAGCAATTGACTCCAGTTAGCACCATCTATGAGCCATTTCTCAAGGATAAAAAAGTGATAATGGCCATCTTTTTCATTAGAAACCATGTTCTTAGCGCTGGCTTAATTTTTAATACTTTCCCTTACCAGCAATATAAAAAACTAGCTTATATCTTTATCAAGTGTAATGTAAAGTTGCAAAAGCCCCCATACGTCAGACTTTAAACACAGTAGTAATTTTTTTAAGCTTCTTTGGATGTGTTTTCAAAGATAGAAGCTCTCTTCTTTTTCCTATTTATTCCCTTAATTGGAACTGGAAGGTTTTCCTTGGGCTTCCATACACATCATACCCAAAGCAAATGATAGGGTGAGGAACACTGGAGATTTTGCATAATTGAGGGTGCTAAGCACATTTGAAAATTCAATCTTTTGAAATTTTACAGTTGACCTAAAACCTTCACGAAAACTGTCACACTTCTAAAATTTCTAGTGCAACTTCTTTCTTCCAGTTCTACTTAGAATTGAGAAAAGCAGTAACATAAAGCTGAAAAAATGGTAGAAAGAGTTCTAGTACTTTGAAAAATATCAAGCATTCTTAATTTTTTTAACAAGAAGCATAAAATGTATACTTATCTCACTGTATAAATGTATACTTGCTCAGCCCTGTACAGAACCCAGAATAATTTACTGTATAAGAACTCATTTTCTAATTTATGATTTTAAACTTAAAAGAAAGTTACAAGCGTACAATAATTTTGAAATCATAACTTTCTATTCAGAAACAACACTACTAAGTTTAAAAATATGTCAAATGCTAGGTGGGTTTTCAGTGTGAAAACTTATGAAACACATTAATGGTTAACCAGATTTCAGAAATGTATCTCTCCAAGACAGGCAAGGACACCTTGTTGTGCAAACCAGCACCCACTTCTGTCATCCCAACACTGGCAAGGGGAAATACAGTAGATCTTCAGCATCTTTGGCACTCAGTGCCTGCAAAAGCATCACAAACTGGTCAAGGGACATGATTGTCCTGCTCTACTCCATGCTGCTGCACCCTCACGTAGCGTCCCCTGTGCAGTTCAGGGCACCACGATATAAGATATATATAATATAAAATATAAAGCTATCAGAGAGCATCCAAAGGACAGCAGCAAAGATGGTGGAGGGTCTTGAGGGGAAGCTGTGTGAGGATCTGCTCACTTGATCTGTTCAGCCTGGAAAAGAGGAGACTGAAGGGAGACGTCATTGCAGTCTACAACTTCCTCATGAGGGGAAGGGGAGGGGCAGACACTGATCTCTGCGGTGACCAGTGACAGGACTCAAGGGAATGGCCTGAATTTGTGTCAGGGGTGGTTTAGGTGGGATATCAGGAAAAAAGTTCTTCACCAAGAGGATGGTTGGGCAGTAGAACAGGCTCCCCAGAGAAGTGGTCACAGCACCAGCCTGATAGAGTCCAAGAAATATTTGGACAATACTCTCAGGCACAATGATGGGATTCTTGGGGCTGTCCTGTGCAGGGACAGGAGTTGGACTTTGATGATTCTTGTTTGTCCCTTCCAGCTCAGTATATACTATGATGCTATGACAATACAGGAGACCTCCATAGCAAAACTGACTGTCACATTTGCAGGGAGTTAACATGTCAGTGTTTCTGAATAGCATAAAATTCCTTCTCCATCTCTGCACCATGTCCTTTCACTAGAGGTTATTTGGAACATGCTTGCCTTACTTCCAGTGGAAACCTAGACACCAGACATCCTCTGACATCTAGAAATCTGGCAAATCTCTTCCCAAAGATCAATGTGTAAAATTGACATTATTTTAAGACAGGGAATATACCGAGTGACTTAATTGAAAGTCTCAAATTTAAGTGTCAGAAGTTGAATGCCTCCGCACATGCTCAGTCACAAGAGTTGCAAATGTAGGCTCCAGTCAATGGGAAAGGAATAAAACACCATCAGAAGATGTTTTGGAAGTCTAGATTAAGTGCCCTGAATTGTTCTGACTCTCCTGAGGAGTGTTTTAGCAGTTAGTGTGGTAAGAATAAATAGAAATATTATTGACAACAGGAAGCTTCCTACCTCCACCTGGCAAGGGAAATCTTAAGGTGTATATTGTACCATAAAGCTCTTTCAAGCAGAACAAACAGATTCATGTTTTCCTTTTAATGTGAAGGCATGAACTAGTGCTACTCCTTGTACAGCACATGTAATTTAGGAAAGTTTCTTCTTTCAGCTGCCTCAATAGCTAATTGGAAGTGATAAACCACTCCAGAGATTTTAGGTCTAGTAAATTATTCCCTTGAGGGGTGACTGGCTAGGGAGGAAAACCTTGGCAATTAAGACTGTGAATTAGACACTTCAGTTAAGAAGATTGAACACAAGCTAAGGAGTTTAAAGAAAAAAAGTATAAAACATAGCATCTAAGAGAAGGTATTAATACTGCATATGGAAATATACACATGAGCTGGATTCTTTTTCACGCTAATGGAAAAAAAATTCCTAATACAAGCATAATGCATATATTTTAAAGATCCTTCAAGCTGCCAAAACTTTTGAAATTATATCTGTACCTAATTTTTCATCTGATTTCTAAAATTTGCATTACTGGATATTCCAGTCATCATTTACTATGACTATGAATAGGGTGACACAGACTGTGAAATCAGTTGCAAAATGTTTATGGTCTGAGTAACAGAGGAAAAGTAAATAAGTACTGCTTGGTCTTTGCTAGTGAAGTTGATGACATAAAACATGTTACTTACAGATTTTGACAAATTTTATATATGCAAATATATATATTTATATATATACACATACATATATAAATTTGAGAAAGGGTTTTTTCATTTTGAAACCAAATGTGACCTTTAAAAAAAAAGAGGGGAGGTGGGAGAAATGATTAATGATCTTAATTAATATGTAGAACAGGTGAGCTGGAAAGGTTACAAGTTAAATAATTTTTCTGCCTGTAAATGCAAATAGTTCTTCACACAGTTGGTTATGCAACACTAATGCAGGAATATTTGCAAATATTTTCACAAATCCTATTCAAAAGCTGCAAAATGCCAACACATACTATTGGTCAGTAAACAGACTGGAAGACACAGAGGGCAGTGTGCAATTATAAGCTAAGGAAAGAGTCAGAAGGCTGCTGTTAGGAGTGAGAGGAGGCAGAGCCAAGGAACTGCAGAAAAATTATATATTAATGTATTAGAGATCTGTGGATAAAAATCTTGACAAAGTCTTCTTTCACAGTTTCTGCATGCTAAATTTCTGCTGCTAGTCTGTTGCTACTGGAGAACTTGCTCCCTGTGAACTCTTGGAAGTTGTATGAAGGTAAAATCCTTCTTTATTCAATGAACCACTTTAAGTACTTTTTGATAAGAGCAATTAAGTGAAATGAGCTAATATATTTTGACTGGATCTTCTTTTGTTCTAACACGGTGGCGTTTATAGACAGGGTTTGCAGATGTGCTTATAATCTAATATCAAAACAGAAGCAAAAAGTTGTATAGACCAGCTGTTCCATAGAAATGCATATAAAAGTAGTAGCTGCTACATCAGAATCTGGAGAAGTGTATGACAATTTCAGAAATATTCTGAAGAAGGGAAGCAGAAAATAATCTTTTAAGGGACATTGTAGACTCTGTGATCTCGTAGTCTTCTTGAAACACACAATAAGGCAAAGATTTAAAAACAATTTTGTAGATTTTCTTTAAGAGCACATGCATTTGAATAATGTAATTTGGAAGATACTGACTATGCAACTTTCTCCACTCTAAATTATCTAGATCTTCCATTAATATACTGATTCTTTTAATAATGAGTTCACTCTGCTTGTATAGTTCTACCTATAATTGTAGTTCAGTGTACCTGAATTTAGCAGTGAGGTGAGAAGCAGATCTTTCCAGAAGATGAAACACCATCTGAGTGCTGTGTTTAACCTGACCATGAATTTTCTCAGAAGTCTCGAAGGTAGTTTTTCTCTGGAAAATGTGGTTCTACAATCACATACTCTATTATTTACAAAGAGTTGGAAAAACAAATGTAAGACTTCTCTGGGTGCAGCAAAATCAGCTGGCAAAGAGATACTACCTGGGAACATGTGTCAACTGGTAGGAAAAGTAAAGACAGAAAACAGAAGGCACTGTAATCTAAATGTCTTATTGAAGATGTTTGTAGTCAACAGATCTGTTCAGGATTTTGGTCATGTGTGATACATCCTTACCCAGCACACCCCTTTGAGTGGTCAGACTACTAGTTCATCTTTGTACATTTGCCTAAAACAACCTGGCTAGTCTGTGACACAGAGTCCCCAGGGAGTGCAAAGGAGAGATGCTGTAATGCAAAACCCAAGCTTTTTTAAGCAGTTAGCTGGTTACCAGTTTACACAGTTTTAAGGCACAACAAGCCCAAGTCAACCAACCAGCATACACCATGATGGGGACATGTGGCAGACACACAGCACGTCACTCACATCTCTCAAGTCTCTCACATCTCTCTACCCCTATTCCAGCTGAGTTACTCTCCCATGGTTCCCTTCTGCTTAGCCTAAGCAGCAGGCCTGAGCCATGATTTTACAAGGGTGACAAGGCCTTTAGGCTTTACATATATGCAAAACCAGTCTGACTAATAAACCTAATAAAAATTGAGTAGAAAACTTATATGTTCAATTTATTTCCCTGGTTTCCTAAAATTTGTGTGCCATTTCTCTAGTGGTGAATTTTTCCAGGTGGCCAAAGTAATGTGAATTCTTCATTGGATCAAGATTTCCCTGAATGTAGAAGGGGCAAATAAATATTCACAGGAAATTTATGATGTTATGAAACTCTTCTCTCTTCTGAGCATCGAAATGAGAGAACAGTAAACTTGATATTCCTACCTGATAAAAATTTTAACTTCACAGTTACTGGCCAGTTTGAGAGCCAAGCTTCAAACCCTCAATTTCTATAGATACATGAAAGCAACTTCATGGAACAACATGCACTTGGACAGAATAGTTTGCTCTTTGGATGTCCTGACAAGGAAGTTACATTGCTATGATGGTGGAAGCAGTTCACCTCATAATCATTTGAAGAAGAAATAGAGAGTTGAGACATTATACTTGTACTACCTACTTACACTCCATTAATTGTATGGATGTTCTTAAGCTGCCCTGCAGCTAGAACAATAAAATGTGGACTTCATAATGACTCTATGGAGGAGTTATAGAAATCACAGTTATTTGACATGAGGATTGAATGAGGAACAACATATTCTATTTTTATTTCTCTTTGTATAAGCAAACAGTGAAGACTCAAATGTCAGTCATGGAGACTGTTCTAGAGGGAAAAAGTGATTTCTGTAGTTGAAAGAAAGTTACAGTAAGAAAAAAAAAGCAGCTTTTTCTTAGATACTTTATGTATTATGGCTTAACACAACAGTTGACTGATGTCTGCATAATGTCTTGGAAATGACAATTTAATAAAAACATTTTTCAGACTGTGAGCAATACTTGCAACTTAATTCTGAGAGCCTAGAAAACGATCTATTATAATTAATTTAAGCAATTTTCTAATTACCTAACAGAAGTGAAACAGATTTTAGTTGATGTGAGATATTTATTTAATAGAATAAATACTTACTGTATTAAAACTTTTTTAGCCATTGCAGATGTTGTAACTCGCTCTAAGAGGTTCATCCTGACCTTAAGCATCCAGAGGTCTGGTTGCAATGCATATACAAAGGCTTCCAGAAGAAAAAAAATCTATGATGTTCCTCTATTATGACGACAAGTAGAAATAATATTCTTCTCACTAAAATAAGCTTATACATGCTTTTTGAAGTTTGAAGTTTGTGAAGGATTTATGATGCTTGGCTGAACTTACATGGATAAAGTAGGAATCAGTCTGAATTTTATCTGAAACCTGAACTGAATTTTCTGCTTTTCTTTCTTAGATTAACTCAGAGTAGATTATCTACTCTGTACATATAATTAAAAGTCTATCACATATACTTATGAGTCTACAGTTGTTATGAATGTATAATATTGTTGTGGTCTATACTCATTTTGGAATCTATGCCTTTGTGCTTCCTGTCATTAGGTGTTTTAAATGGCTAATCAGGAGATTTGCTGGTTAAGATCTGGTGGTTCAAGTTTGCTGGTATCATGGTTAAAAGAAATATTGTATAAACCTTCATAGGTGTAGAAGGGTACTAATAGGAAATGCCAGAATATATCTCTTTAAACTCTGGATCTGTATATCAGTCTTTGTTCTGGGCCCCAAGCAACTGAAAATCCCTTGAATCCTGGCAGATTTCACCTGTGTTTTGCATTTTGCTAAACAGATGGGGAGCAAACTCCCTGTACTTCCTTCCTGAAAGAGGCACAGAGGAAGAGTCTAATAATAATCATATAAATGAATGGCGTTTCTGCTTGAAACGTTTCCGAGAGAGCACTATACACAAGCAATAAGCTGGTATAACTGACTGCAGACAGTAATTTAAAAAATGAATACATTATTAAGTAGACTTGTCTTCCCTTCTAAAACTGAATAAGGAGGTCACTGAATTAGTTTTCTTTAATGAAGTCTATGACAGGTATTTCCGACAGAGAGCTAGTACTATCATCAAAACAAATTTTAATATTTAAGACTTTAGCTCAAATCACAGTCTGGTTTTTGCCTTTTTTTTTAAGTAGGGATCTGTTTCTCGCATGATATTTTTAAGCAATTGTCAGAAAGATTAGTCTCTGAAGCTATAGGACCCACTGCCATTTACACCTTTTGTTTCAGCAGGGAAACTTTAAGGTAGGTAATTCACAATTCAGTGAATCATGTATGTTTTTCATTTGTTTTTTTTTCAGCTTCTTACAGAGTTCTTGTTTCCTCCACAATTCCCAGAAAGTCAAGTTCAGGGGCCTTCAGGAAATACATCTCCACCGCTGCCCTGATTTATTGGGAATTAAACAACATCATCATTGTAAGAAATTCTTTACTAGGAAGACATTCTTTACTGTGAGGGTGAAGAGGTACTGGAACAGATTGCCCAGAGAAGTTGTGGGTGCCCCATACCTTAGAGTGTGCAAGACTGGGTTGAATGGGTCTTTGAAAAACCTGGTCTAGCAGATGGTGCCCCTGCTCATGGCAGGGGGGTTGGAATGGAGTGCCCATGGAGGTGGTGGAATCACCATCCTTGGAGGTGTTTAAGGAAAGACTGGATGTGGCACTCAGTGTCATGGTCTAGTTGACAAGGTGGTGTTCAGTCATAGGTTTGGCTCGATGATCTCAAGGGTCTTTTCCAGCCTGACTCTGTGGTTCTGTGAACTAGATGGTCTTTCATGTTCCTTCCAATACAAGCCATTCTATGATTCTAGGATCATTAAGATCTTGGATCAAGATACTACCCTGCAAGAGAAGACAAGGACCGTGCCCACTGTGCCCTTCCAGAATCCCTCAGGAATTCTGTGGTCCACGTTATGCCTTTCACAGAGTGATTTTGAAAGCTGTGCTTGTGCTTTACAACACTTTTAATGTTAACAGAATATGCTCTGAATTTCTTCTCTGCCAATTGCAGCCTGCACACTGTGCCAGTTTTGTTGTTCACCATGTGTCAAGACTTAAGTGATGGGTCAGAAACATCAGCCAATTTTTCTTTCAGCTGATCATCCAGAGTGGTGTTTGAGTAGAATGATTTTTAGGCAAATAGTATTTTTTAATTAATTTTCAGCTTGTTTTCTATGTCTGAATGTACTTCATTAGAACATGTGCTCACTTCAGAGATCCTCTTTGTGCCTTTCAATCTCATACTGAAAATAAGCAGCCCCTTTTAGAATCATGAACAACATAGGAAAGAGCTTGTTTCAGGGCTAAGCTCATGGATCAATAGACTAATGCTGAGCAAGTAGGGCTAAGCATTTAAATACTTTTTGTCAATTGGAACATCATTACCTTTTTTGAAGATGCAAGTCCTATTTCAGAATTCTGATTTATTTGTTAGTTTTGTTGCTGATTGAACATATAACTTACTTATATTCACCTTTATGTGTGTGTGTTTGTTCCTACTGACTGAGAGTTCCTTATCTGGGACATGTTGTCTCACATCAAAGCCTATATGAAATTGTAATAAAAGAGTAAATGTGTCTGATGCATATATCATGCATTACATACTTTTATATAGACTTATCTATTTTGTATCCTATCACTAGGATGCATAGAGCTTCATGATGAGTTCTCTAACAAACAGAACTAACTGGATATTTTCTTGGAGACAGCTGGAGACAGCTTTCAGCAGAAAATCTATTTGCTGAGCCCAAAATGTTTTCATTCCTGCATCTTATTACCATATTTACTTCCATGGATTTTATAATAATCCTCTGAAGTTATTATTGGTTATATTCTTGCCTAGCTACCCTAGATCAGAGACTCAATATCTTTTTTTTAGGCTTGAGTGATGTCTGGTTACTACAAGTTTCTGGTCTGTGCAGTCCCAAAATTTTGTACCTGTGACCAGATCTAGGCGGACCAGCTAGAAAAATAATTTTGGATAAGTATGCCAGATGAACTGCTTATAAGATTTCAGAAGTAAATATGTTTAATACAGCCAGGAATACCTGAGTATTTTTTATCATGGACATGGGAACTTAAAGTACTTGACAGACTTAACCTTGGCTAGGGGTTCTGTTACAAAGAGCTTGGACATCAAGAAATTTCTCTAATTTTCATCACATTATGGAAGGTGATTTGTATGGTCCCTGTACGAGTATATATTTACACAATAAGGAAACTGGACATGAATTATATGGAAAATGCATTAGTAAAGTCTAATTCCCTGATCAATCAGTGTTAGACTTGAGTAGAACTTGAGTATAATAAGGTATGATTATGACCAGAAATCAGTGAAAAGGTAGAAGGAAAGTACCAAGAACTTTGTTTTGACCTAAAAGTTCTGTATATAAAGCAATTATTGCAGTGAAGAAGCAGAATGCCTTCACTAAATTGAGAAAGATTAGAGGATGGACAGCTCTTTGTAAAAACAGATTAGCAGGGCAGTAGCAAACATCTTCAAGTTATCAGGATTGCCTTGACAATGGAAAAGAACAAATCACACTCTGTGAATTCGAAATTGCTTTCCTAATGTTCCTTTTCAAACATACCTGTTTATCTCCAGATGGTAGGAATTAACATCACATTACTTAATAGCAAAGGCTGACCTGTTGATTTATTTGAGGGATTAAGGCCAGTGTTACTATGACTTTTGCCATAAAAAGAGGAGCTGGAAGGGTAGAAGAAAGACTTGCCACCCTCAAAGTCAAAACAAAATGATCTTAAAGGTACTGTAGTCATTGCCATAATGGCTTTTGTGGTCCAA
Organism: Promerops cafer; assembly: GCA_013398275.1. Lineage (NCBI taxonomy): Eukaryota > Metazoa > Chordata > Aves > Passeriformes > Nectariniidae > Promerops > Promerops cafer. The sequence continues at coordinate 270,192 of VZSE01010195.1, forward strand.
GTTTAAAGGACAAAAATTGTCTTTCCAGGACTGGCAGTCCATTAAGAATTCATGACTTGTTCACTTTTCTAATTTTGACTGACACGTTTTCTGGTTTGTTTTCTCTAGGGTGACTTATTTAGAAAAACTTTCAATGTGTGAAGAAGTGAAAACTTGGTCTTATACATGTGGCCTCCACAAAAATTCCTAATTATGTCTGATCTGGAAAAATACTTTTGATTAAGTAATAAGAAAATGAGGCCCAGAGGCTTATGTATGACAAAAAACTGTACCAACATATAGTATTTAGGAACCTCGAATGGGATCCATGAAGCCAGATACATTTTTCAAAATCCTTGCCCAGGAAGACTCATTGTAACCAGGTGGCTCAGGCACCTCATGACATGTTGGCACAGAAAGGCAGAGGTCCATGGTCTCCACTCACACTCTGAGGAGATTTGATATAAGATAGATCCAGTCCAAAAATAGGTATATACATTATGTCAAGCCTCTGCCTGCATGTAGGTCCATCAAACTGGCCTTAATAAGTCACTATTGTGGCTATCACCTGCAAGAGTGCAGCTGCAAGCCATTTGCAGACTGAAAATAGCTTGTCTTCCACTAGTCTGGGCTGCTGTCATGTTAACTCAGCTTGACTCATACTGACGTGCTTCAGATAATCCTTTTAGATACTGACAGATGGTTCTCTACATTCACTGTGTGGCCACAGAGGAGGGATCAAAAGGTCGAGTCCCATGCCTTCTTTGACCCAAATCTTCAAATCCTACCTCTCCACCCAGAGCTAGGATGGATGCACGCTTCAGGTTGAAGCTGGGCCATATTGCACAACCAATAAGGACACAAAAGTTTGGACCAGCAAGGTGAAAACAAAAGAAAAAGTGTAAATATTTCACTGGAGACAGGCCTTGTGGACATACTATGAAAAAGAAAATTCCAGTGTTGTGACTGTTTCTTTTAATCCATTTATGAATTTTATCTTGTGACTTTTTTGTGCAAACAGTGTAAGTAACTTGACACAGTAAGTAAATTGAGGCACCTGCAAAAACTCAAACAAAATGTAGTTGAAGGCATCTGGATCACATTTTTAGTGTTTAATTTCACTAAGTAAGTTGCACTTCATGATCATAACACAATATTGAATATAGGCCTAAAATTCTTCTGAATAATATTGGGCTCAGAAATTATGTTAAAGTTATTTATTGCTTCTGAGTACTATTCCCTTCTCCTTTCCTCCCTACACCATGTAGGGCTCTTCTTTCTAGAAATTACAAACTCAATTTTGTTTGGCCTAGGATTTTGATTTTTAAGGGAAAAGGTAATGTCCAAAGTTATTATTCAGTAATATATATAGAAGTGGTAATTTGATGCTAATGACATTTTTTGATAAAAATTCTTGTCATTCCCTGAAAGTTACTATACTACTTTTGGTACGTATAATTTAAAGGACTCTGGTCTCCAAAGATTTATTGTCATGATTAATTTTAAACATCTGCTTAAGTCATTGGTTTTTATGAGGTTACTTGTGCTCAAAGTTAAGCCTGTGAATATTTTATGTAAGAACAAGGCCGTGATTTGCTATAGCCTAACAGGGTTAAACAAAAAAAACAATTAAACAGTTTAAAATAGAACAGTTGCAAGAGCTACATTACAAAAGCCCCAGTAAAATATGTTACTGTAATATTTGAAATACTTTAAAATAATATTACTTTTTTAGAAGTACAAAAGCCATATTTTCACTAGTGGAAAATCAAAAAATAAATTAAAATGTAAGTGTAAATACGCTAAGAGAATGCATACAAAGAAATGGATTTACTCTAGGAACTCAAGGGTTCTCTCCAACGTTCTTTTGGTCAAAATACAGTTTGTTGTTATATATACATAAATGCACCCATACATATGCCTGTCATAAAAGTGAACATTTTGTTTGCTTTTATTTCATTTTTTTTTTTATTATTATTAGACTTATTGTGGGTTAAGCCCCACAGTCAGCTAAGCCCTGCACAGGCACTCACTCACTGCCCCGCAGTGGGATGCAGGAGAGAATCAGAAGGTAAAAGTGAGGGGGCTCATGGACTGAGGAGAAGACAGTTCCTGTTAAGTACCTACTAAGGTAAAGCAGAAGTTGCATATAAGAAAGCTCAAAAGAGGGCAGGTTAAACATCAGGAATAATTTTTTTACTGCAAGGGTGGTGAGGCCCTGGAGCAGTCTGCCCCAAGAGGCTGTGGAGTGTCCCTCACCGGAGATATTCAAAACCCACATGGGTGCAGCTCTGTGCCCTGTGCTCTAGGATGACCCTGCTTGAGCACGGATGTTGGACCAAATTACCCCACTGTGGTCCCTTCCAGCTGCATCCATTCTGTGCTTCTCTGAAATGAATTTTCATTCTATATCTGCCAGAAAAGATTCTACTGACTCTTTAGAAATCTCTTAGGCACAAGCAGAAGGACCCGTCTGAGAGAGTTTCTGTGATTGTCAGCAGTGTCCCCAGGGTGTTTATCAATACATCTGTCCATACAAACAGTGCCTATCTAGGTCCAGAAAGAGCTTCCAAGAGTAAGGATACGATGGTAGGGCTGTCTGAAATTTCCACCTGAAGAGGTTCTCTGATAATTTATGGAATGCATTCTTTGAAACCAGATAGCAGCTCAGTCAGCCACCTTGTCTCACATCAGTTTCTTGTCTCATCTTTGCTCACAATAGATGTGACGTTCTGGGCCACTCCAGGAACAGACAACTGAATGTGCTGCTTATGTGCACAAGCACAGCCCTGACATACTGGTAGTCTACAAGTGTAAATGAATTTTCTGGTTATACACCAATTATTACTTTCATTCCATAAATTTTGCTAGAGGGTCAGCCTGTTTACAAATAGAAGTTTATTTTCAAAGAGACTGGTTTTTTTTTTTTAATGCACACAAGATAAAAAGCTTATCTCCATGTAAATAGATTCATTCTCTTTTGTGAAAGCTGAATTAAAGTATTTAAACTTTAATGTCTTTCAAGCCTTTCTTAACACCATTTTTCCCTGTTTCTTAATAGGCATGTGAGATCTACTCCCAGGTGAAATAATGAGCTACAACTGGAGTTACAGCAGTTGCAGGGATATCCTTCTGCTTTATTGAGTTAAACTTTATCAACTCCAGGAAGGTCATTCCTGACAGATTTTGTCAGATCTGCTCTTAAGGGCTGCCAATCTTGAGCCTCTACAATTTAGTTCAGTAACCTGTTTAGTTCTTAGAAGTCCTTCGGATGGAAAATCTTTCTCAAAGTCTAGCATAAAGTTTTCTTGCTTTATTTTAAGTCTGATAAATTTTGACTTTTCTACTATGGACACTGAGAACAGAAGATTTTACATACATTAGGGCAGTTATCATGTCTTCAATTTTCTCTTCAGGCTACAACAACCCTTCTTATGAAAACTCTTACTAAGCTATAGGAGTTAGAGCCCTGTCACTGTTGTGGAGATTTTTTCTGAATTTTCCCAAAATGTACCATATCTTTTGGTTCTGCAAATATAATGAACATTTTATCTTTACAATAAAGGATATGTATTTTGAGAATAGAAAGCATATTTCTAAAAGGTTGAATTGCTAAATGAAAATCAAGTGAAAAAAAATTATGGATTTTCACACGGGAAATCATCATAAAACATATGGATAGAAATAGTTTTAATTTTGTGGTTTCTGCCAAATCCAGCTATGATTTTTATTCACAATGGCAGAAATTCAGGGAACATCATCCTGTAGTCATGGACTCAGCAAAATTATGTAATCATGTACATCAAAAGTAATGTGGGAAAGTTTATATTTCCTTAAGCAAGTGAGCTGAAGAACTGGTAGACATAAGAAAAATAGGCCAAGGGCTCTTGGGTACAATATACCAATGGATCCCATGACCACTGGTTTCTTTTTATATTTTGGCCGCCCTTGCCAGCGCAAAACTTGCACATTGCTTCTGATCATTCTCCCCCAGCCCATTTCTGGTTGTGCCTCGTGATTTAGAATTGAAGTATAGAAGGAAGGAAAGCTAGAGAAAAAAGACTTGCATTGACCCCTTTTCCTGCTCATTTTGTCCCTATTGTTTGGGATCACAAAAGCAGCAGCACCTTGCACAACAATGATAACAGGCATATAGTTTGTTGCATGAAACTCTTACTGAATATTTGTTCTTCAGCTAGGGACAGTTCAATTTATACTTGCTCTGTGTCATATATTTTTTAGTCTACATATCTCAAACTGACCAAAGAATGATTTTTGCTCTGATTTAATATCATGGTTCTTTATTGTAATGTTATATATATTTGTTTTAATGATGATTAATTTTGTACCATTGATTTTTTCCATAGCAAAAATCAGAACCTGTAACTCTTGTGTTTCTTAACATCTTAATGGTTTCCCTTCTGTCACTAAATCTCTTTCCTCATTCTTTGTTATTTTTTGTCTTTTCTCTACCAGCTGATCATATTTTGCAGTTTCCCTTTCTTCCATTACCTCTCCTCGGTTTTGTTTCACAGATAAAGGAAAATAAAGACAAAGACACAGAAAAATATTTCCACTTTTTGCTTGGGCTGTTGTGCTTATATAAGTCTCTTGCTGTCCTTATTCTTCATCTGCCTATCTTTCTTGTGTGTTTTTAGGACTGTGACTGTTCGCTGATGCTGCTAATATTTATAACAAGATTCCTGAAGTTTTACTTCCCTTATTGCAGTTCCTGTATTAGAAAAAACACACTAATAAAAATCTCACATTGGTACTGCCCCTTCCATCTGCTATGCCACTGAGATTTTATTCAGATGGCACTTAGAAAAGGCAACGTCACAATGCATAAAATCCAGCAGGAACCAGCAATAATTAGGTTAATATCGTTTATTCCTTTGATTACAGAGGAAATTTTCTTGTCAGGCTGTCAGTGGTGGGATAACTTCTTGTTCATGTTTTCAGACTCTCTGCTAATATGGCTTTGAGCAGCTGAAAGTATATATTGTGAATATATAAAATTAGAAGGCAACATGTGCTCTTTATGGCTTTTGATAATTAGTCACTATAATGTCTTTCATTTTACCTAAAAGTTTGTCCTTGAACAAAATCTAGGCCTCTTCTGTTCTCATTGTGCTTTGTGATGATCTTTGCCTTTTCATTGATTCAGCACTTACCTTTGAGCCTTACTTTTCAAATATGTTGAATTTGCCTTTTATCAGCTTAAAAATGTGAATCTCATGCATATTTACATTGCAAGCTGTGACAGCTCTGGAAGAGGTCAGTTGTGTCAACTGCTCTATACATCCAGAAGAAACTCTATTATCTCTTGAAGAGACACAGTTTTACAATGTGTAAAACTAAGCATATTTTTCTGATAATAATACCTTCTTATTTTGAAACGCATAGTTTAGGTGTTTAGTTTTAAAGTTTTAAATAATAATGGTCTTAATACCGTAAAAGAAGAAAAGTTTAAATGAAAAAATCTTTCTTCTGTTGTAGTTTTGTGGCTGTCACCAAGGAACAGTGTTAGCTTTAAAATTATAGCTGTGGCTTCCTTTTCTTTGTAACATCAATTTTTCTAATTATGGGATGATAAGGGCAGAGAATCTTAACCAAAAAAAAAAACAACAAATCCAATCAAAATACAACCAATGTCCATTGAATCAGATATTTCATAGGCTAGAACCTGATTCAAAACTCTTCTTTGCAGTACAAGAACACAAAATATTTGCATTTCATTGCTTTTAATTTTACCTCCTCTTTTTTTGTAACTGGACTTGTTCTGTTAACTCATTTTTGAAATATACATCTCATTACAGTGATCAACAATGGGGTAAATTATTGGTGAAATTGAGTTTTGTCTTGAATTGGATTTAAAGCTCATGAGAAGAGTCAGGACAAAGGAAAAATTACACAAGTACAGTAGGTGAACTCAACCCTGACCTTCAACATTTCAGAGTAGGAGTTGCATGAAAGATGAAAGATGAGGCTAGGACAGCTGTAACCTAAGAAAAGAATAAAGAAGGCAAAGGTTTACAAAAATACATAATAAAACTAACCTCTAGTGGGAACTGTTTTATTTGTTTTAGAGAAATCCTAACATATCTATACATATGTTCTTAATTGAAATTGCAAAGTACTGCCTGCACAGTTTCCTTTGCTGCCATTTTGCTGGTTCCTATGATCACTCTGAGTGATATTGGTCACCTACTCTGATATAAACATGTTTATCTCTTTTACAGTTCCAAGATACTCTTTTTACAGTATTTATTATGTTACAAAAGAAGTTATACAACAATATTTTTGGAGCCTTATGTTGCTCTGATAATGACAGGCTGAATTTATCCAGAAGGAGACTCTAACATCAAACGAAAAAAGAAAACCCAGCTATTCCCAATGCTGAAAAAAATATTTAGAAGGTAGAACTAATGGTAATTTATCATTTATGACAGCATCTGGCAAACATGTTGTATAGCTTTAAATTCTATACATAAGTTGGCATGAAAAACTGAAAATACTATTTTCAGAAATGATTAAGGGAGATATTTCAATGCAAAAATAGAGAAAAGGAAAGAAGGCAGCACATGACATTTTTACATTGAGTTAGAACAGACTTGTGACAACTTCATGAAATATTTTGATAGAAGGAAGAACACTTCCATCAAAAATATTTCATTTCTTGAGTTCTTATTAATATATGCCTCAGTCTCTTGTTAGACTATGGAATATATAGTTTCATAGTCTAGTACAGCAGAATTCAGACAGGATTTCTGTGAAGTGTCACATGTAAAGTCACTTATTTTATGTAAGATCCATGTTTGGGGAATTGACCTTCATTCAAATATTAGAAAATTGTCACTGCTATAGGAAAGAAATTATCGTTCTTCTTCAAAAGAAGGTGTTTGAAAGGACAGCGTAGGAATATCAGCAGATATTGTTTCTTTTCTGGCAGAACATACATATTTCCAGCCTTATGTCTTCTATTTCTTCAGCCAAAAAAAAAGAGAGAGAAAAATGGATTTTACCGAAGTTTTAGACTAAAAAGTTACTGTGTTTTGAAATGCATTTTTTCAGATTTCCTTTGGGACCTTTTTATTGCATGAGATGCTAGGAAACACATTAACTAGAGCTGAATGTAAGCTCTCTACCCAGGACTCTTCACTGCACTGGGCCACCTCTTCTGCCTCCATTCATACTCTCAGAATTTTATCCCAAACTCATAGCAATCTCGAAAGCATTCAAAGTAATACAAAAAGCCAGCAATAAATACATCAGCATGCTGTTCCTCTTACATATCTACCCAAGGTATCATCCTGTCACATTCTGATCTTTTTGGCTTGCTTTAATTAACAAAAAAATAACCAGACCTGGTTTTTGTTTCATTGTAATTAAACCATAGGGCGTAGGCATAGGAAGAAAAGAGATGTATTTGAAACAAACCAAGAAAAAGTGTTGTTCCAGATATCCTTCATAATTGTCTATATTTTATAAAAAAATATTTGCACACATTTACAGACTCATTTAAGCAACTTTTAACACTTTTCTATACTGAGTAACATTGCCCTTGGTAAACGGTGTCAGTGGAAAAAATCACTGAAGTAAAGGTGGCTTTCATTATCAGTAAGTATAAAAATATGGTGCTTACACATCTGTCATTTGTTCTTAAACTACTTGGTATCTTTAATTAGCACAAAAAGGGATTGAACTCTAACCTTGTTTTGTAGACTTTTCATTTTTAAGGAGGTAATTTTAAATGGTCAGAAAGTAGGCTGTCCATGCCAATCACGTGCACACTGCACCATAAAAATAACAGAAACATGAGCCAGCTGCAGATTAAGAAAGGCATCTACTTGAAAGTCACTTCTTTTCTTCTTTAGCCTTTATACACACCTCCACTAAACTACATGCTTTAGATGAAAAAAGAAAAAGTAATTTGTTTTGTTTTGTTTCTGTGTTAGGAAGAAAGTGAAAATGGTATTGAAAACTCTGTAGGTATCCAATAAGGGCTCCAATTGGCCACTGCATCTTTTCCTCTCAGTTTCTTTCTATATTTTTCATTTGTATTTTTTAATTTTCAGGGCAATTTGAAAAGAATAATTCAATCTGAATTATTCCTCTGTTGGAGTTTCTGCACTAAGGCTGCAGTAAATGTTGCTCTTTGTAGCCCAGGCTCTATCACAAGGCAAAAGAGTTTTATTTCTTTGTGTGTGTCAATTGAAACAATTTATTTGAAGACACTGAGAGTGAAAGAAAAAGCTAAAATGAGGCTAATAAAAGTCAATATCTTCCCTTTGAGCAGTGTCAATCAATTTGAGTGAAACAGATTCCCTGCTTGTTCAATAAGAAAATTACTTTGTGCCACAAATGACCTGGAGAATTCTTGGGTGTCCTCATTATCAAGAAATACCTGGTGTTTTGGTCTAGCATTACCTATTTAATTGGCAATGGCTTATTTGTATTAAGTTATCTGTTTCAGACAATTTAGAAGAAAATATAATTTTATTAAATTATGTCAAACTGAAAGATAAGTAGCAGTTCCCATGACAAAACGTGCTGTGGTAGGTTTGGAATTATTTGGCATTAAAAGAGCTTGGTAAATTGATAGTGTGTAGTGGATGTTTTATCAACTGGGCAAAGACATATGTTTGAAATTTTTGTAATACTTTTGTAATACTTTTTGTAATACTTCTATTCAAATAGAGGTTCCTTTATATGCTTAATCGCTCTTGTCTGGCTCATACTTTAGTGGCAATTGTCATAGTAAAAAATAAATAGGAAAATGTAAATTTACTTAAAAGGTCTTTTTCATTTAAGTGGTAAAAACATTCAGCAATGCAGCTTTCTTGACAATATTCATCAAGTCACAGTGAGACCTTAAAACAGTAGAAATATTATTTTTTAAATAAATTTATTCTTTTTATAATATATTATTCTAATGAATAATTTGTGTTTAGGTAACTAATTTACATCTAGGTACCTAAGAATTTTTTTTTTTTTTTTTTTTTTTAACATAGGATTATTATATACTTAGCACATCATGCTACAGTGGGTTTCAGTTGGGAAATGCTAAGGACTATTTTGTCTAAACTTTCATAACAGGCTTGATTTATCTGGCTTCTGATTTTTTTTTTTTTTTGTAGTTCTAATTTCGAGGCTTTAGGCTTGTTTTTTCACTCTTTACTTTACTGATCAATAAAAACATACAATCTCTATGCTAAACAGTGTTAGAAACAGTTCCTCTGAGGCATCTAATGAGATTTTTGCTTGTTTTCAAGGCTATTTAGAATGCTCCTTAGTCCTTGTTCACACCAATCTTCTTGAGGGAGACATGCTAAACACCCACACATTCTTTTCTATCCCTACAATAAATGTTGTACAATACACACATTACAATACACAGCTTGAATGTAATTTGGTCCCTGGCTGATGGAAGGCTCCAAAGATCTTGTTTCTGCCTACAATCTTTTGAAGAATTATCCTCTTCCACCATAGACAACTTCTCTGCTAAATATTGTCTTATTAATACTGGGGTGGGGGTAGAGAGCAATAAATGTCTGGCAAAAATTCCTTATGGAAAGTTGATATAGGATAGCATGCCTGCTTTCAGGAATTAATTAATTTTATATATGGACAATTGCAGATAAGATCTGAATTGTCAAAAATACTTATGCCTGTTGGTGAAGTACTAAACATGTATCCTTAGATGACTTACCATTTTATCTTCCCTTCTTTTGGTGCTGCATGAAGCAAGTTTTCTTCTAGACTATGTCTTTACTGTTGTCCTTCTGCTGTGTTTTGCCTACACATTAAAGACAGGGAAAGACAACTGACCTACACAATTTTTCTTTTTTTCTGCAAGCCAAAAGTAGGTTAAATATCTCCAACTTCAAAGCACAGCTGAAAAGCTTGGCACTCTTTACCCACAAGGCTCCAGCTGCTCTTTTTATGGCCACACCTATAAAGAGTAGAAGTAGATTAATTAGAAATTCCTGTATTCTGAATCACTCCCCATTTAAGGAAAATTCCAAGGTGATCTTTGTAACTCATTTTTCTCTCTACCCTTTGCAATGTCTCAAAAAACCTCTCTATTCTTTCATTGTCGTCATCACTGAGAAATATGGATGCTGTTTGCTACACAGGTGTTATAAGTTTTAATTTATATGCTTCTCCATAGGTGATAACTGAAGATGGGGGTTGGACCTCCCATAAGTGAAATGAACATTCCAGAAGTTCCATTTTCTGATTCAGCTGAAATATCCTACAGTGGGTTCAACATCTGTAGAAATATGTATCCAACCACTCATTGAATTAATTTAGTGCGTTTTATGATAACATTACTCATGATGAGTTCTTTTCCTATTGCTGAAGTTGTTTTAAATGCTTTGGTAAGAGTTCTAGAGTAATTCAGTATTAATTCCAATATTAATTAAGTGGATCCATGTTGCTGAGAATCCCTTGATAAACTGAGTATTTCAGTATATTGGAAAACTTTCATGTCCTCATCAGAGCGAACAAATGCCTTATTGTTCAGAAAAGTAACTGTGGAAAAGGAAATAAAGAAGTCAGTGCAGAGTAACCCTTGATCTTTCCTATGTTGTATTTCAGATTCTCAGTTCCTAGGAGTAGGCACCATGTTCCTTACCTGTGGTGCCAATAAGGTGGCCTTCATGGCTGAGTTAGAGAAGGAGAATGTGCTGTTGCCATAAGGTGTGCCAGCAGCACTGCTAGGGCTTACTGAAACATAAGGGACCTTTCAGTGAAAATGGGAATGGCAGGATTGGCTCTTTTATTCAGTAAATTGTACAAGTGACTATTTTTTTGTCATGTTTAGATGCAAAACAGAGGAAATATATTTTTGTTTTCATGTTGTTGAGTGATACGATAATGCACCCCATGCTCTTCACAACCAGGACAGAGATTTACTGTCAGTCTAGAAAAAAACAAGATAGAAAAAAAAATTGAAATTATTCAACTCTTGTTTGCAAAATGGTAACCTGAGACTGAGTAGATAGCTAAAAAGGGGGAGGGATGGGGAAGGAATACTTTGCACTGCTTGAAAAATCTCTTTAAGAAGCTTTTTGTGGCTGTTGTACTGGCACGTCTCAAACATTCTTCCAAAGCAAGCCCCAAAGTATGGCACACCACTAAACCTGAATTTCTATTTTAGTATTTATTATTGGATTTTTCAACTGTATGCTTTCCTTCAGTACTTTAACTTTTGTAACAAGGGAATAATAACATGTTGCTCTGTTACGTTGACTCCATCTCACAACATAAAATGATGAGGAATTGAATATATAAAGTTAAGTAACTCAGTTAGTATTAGAAATTGAAGGGTGACTCTGAAACCTGCCATAAGAAATAACATACCTAGATTCTAGAACAAATAAATCAGAAAAATACAGAGTGATTTCTAAGCACAAAGTGCATTATCTAACACTTAAGAAAGTAGGAGATGGCAAATGGACTCAGGAGCTGAAAGTTCACACAGTGATACTAAGTAAAAAGAGTAAGAATTTGAAAGTACTTGTAGAGATTTCATGCTAAACAGCTGTTTGCTTTTGGCTTGATTGGGTTTTTTGGTTGGTTATGTGATTTCATGGGTTTCTTTCTTAAAGGGACATTTCTACAATCACAATATTACAAAATAATAAAGAATGTTGGCAAGGAGTTGCTTGCTGCAACTTATTCTTTAAATAGGAAGTCTAAAAAAGACATATAGTGAAGCTTCTTCATTTGATTGAGTTTAAAGCATCCTTTCATTTGATTGAGTTTAAAGCCTCCCTTTTGCAACTGTATTTCTCTTCTGTATATCCTTTAGAAATTATTGCATAATCCTGGTTGGTGTATAAGAGTGTTATAAATCATGGAGGTGAATAAGGACTATATCATACAATATTAGAATGTGGAAGAATCTAAAAAAATTCTCAGGTAACAGGTTTAAAATAAACAGCTGTAATAATTTTTCCACTCAGCAAAAGATTTTCTAAAAAGTCAAAAACGGTTTCAACAAGTTCATGGACAAATTGTTTGTTTGTGGCCATCAGACATCACATTTCAAATAGAGGTTCCAGCTGTAAAAGGCACATGCTGTAGTTTTCTGGAAGAGGAAAGAATAAGGCAAGCCCTGTGCACATCCTGTCTTATGTTCTTACACACACAGGTTATGGCCTGCTATTCGTGGTGCTGTACTTCACTCTTCCTGCACTTATGGTTACATAAGTATGATGGTATATACATTTCACTTGGTAATTTTCAGTAGCTCAGAATCTGAGAAATTACTTAGTTTGGAAATACCAATTTGTGATTTCCAAAGAATATTTTTCTGGTGCAACTCTCTTTTTTTTTTTCTTTTTTTTTTTTTTTCTACTATAGGAAGTTTTTCTCATTAATTTCTGATTTAATTCTCTCTCTTTTTTTTTTTTTTTTTTTAATTTAAATGAGCTCTGTTTTAACAGCAACCGAGTTCACGTTTAAATGCTTTTTATTAATAGTTTTGTTTGTCTGGAATGTCTCTGAATGCATTTAGGACTCATTTTACTACATGAGTTTAGGAAGGAAAAGCCTTATGTCTTTCACAAGTAATATCTGAACTCTCTAATAGAAGAGCTAAATCAGGTCAAGCTATAAAACACAGGCAGAAGCATGTTTCATTAGGTAATATTCATAGTTCTAGTATTAGAGGAATTTGTAGCATAGAGTTCTTATCATTCATAGAATGATTTAAATGTACATTTGCATATATTCCAAGGACAGTGAAATATTTAGTGACAAAATAGACAACAGACATTATTCCTGTCCTATGAGCTACCATTTCGTAATATAAATTTATTTTAAAAATGTTTCTGAAGGAATAATGTTCAGGGTAATAATGAGTTTTTATCCAGATTGCTTGCATAAATTTAGATTTAGGCTTTCTTAAAACAACAGTAACAACAGGAAAACAAAACCACACCCATGTTTTCTGGGTTTGGCTTGCCTTTATGTAATTTCCCTCAGTATCAAAGATCAAATTTACATACTCTGGAAGTGTCTGGATTCTATAGCTCAAAAGGTAAATGAAAAATTATATCAGGCTCAGTAAAGAGTTTCTCACACAAAACTCATACAAAGCTGAAGTGAACAGAGCAAAAAAGCAGTCCAACTGAGCATTTCATTTTTTAATTGTATTGCTAAAGTGGTACAGAGGGAGAATATTTTCTTTCTAAAATAGTACCTCATTGGTTTAGCTCATCCTTGCATTATCTCATTGAAAGATCAGTTTCAACATAAATCTTAACAGGTAGATAAGGAACTTGACTGTACATGTTCAAATTATTATGAAAGAACTAGATGTTCCCAAGAAATGTCTATTTCACTAACTTTTTACATTAAACCTTCATCTTTCATTATATCAAAAAGATGAATCTTAATAATATTTCAAGCACCAAAAAAAATACACAATCTCAATCTATGAAAGGTGAAGCAAAATGATAACAGATACAATTTGGAATGATATTGTGATGTATGCAGATATAAACTTATGAACTTTTGTATGATTAATTTTACTTCTTTTCCTACATTTTCGTTGAGAGCTAAAAGTCATCTTTGTTTGGTTTGTTTTTATTTGTGATGTTAGGTTTGTAAATGTTCTGGGAGATAACATTTCAAGTTATTTTCTGAATTCAAAAGAGCTTTAGATATATGAACAGAGAAAAAAAAAGTATTTATGCAGGGAAGAGACATAAAACTTGCATTAACTTTCTTTTCACAATCATATGATGAGGAATACTACAAGCTCCTGGCTGAATTATATTCATACTGCTTTTCCTTCATAACAATAACCAATAGGATAAAAAATCCCTACGAGGAGTATTGAATAGAGAGACTCTCTGGTATATTAAGTTGAGGACTTGAATCATAGGGAGTTCAGGAATGTTTTTAGGTCCTGGTGCATTGAGAAATATGGGGTAAAGTTCGTAGGTGTCTTTCAGTATTCCAGTCCTTCCTTTTCAGGAAAAGGCACATACATGTGCATTTCCAGTATTTGAACAAATAGTGCTGGCAACACCACAAATGTCAGTGTTTGCCTTCCTTGCAACTCTGTCCATACCTAAAGGCAGGATCAGGAATGTGTATTCCGAGAAACAGAGCTCTTGAGAAGTCAATAGACCTTGAAACACTCTGGTATCCTTTTGAAGCAATGGACTTCACAAGGTGACTTCTCTGACCTGTAGAGGGTAATCTTAAAGACAATAAAACTGGTTTAAAGAGAGCTTTAAAACAGATGCTTGGTCAGAAGTTTGGACTGGGTACCGTATGCTGCACAGTTTTGTATTGGGTGTGTCTGGCAAGGTTTTAGCAGCAGGTGGGCTACAGAGTAATCTCTGTGAGACCAGAGGCTACCCTGTGCCAGACACAACTGTGTCCAGCTGGCTCCACAAAACACCCACTGGAAGACACAGCTGAGCCCATCAGCCAAGTGTGTGGTGCCTCTGGAAACACATTTAAGAAAGGGAAAAACTGCCAGAAAAAAAAAGCAGTGTGATGGAGGTACAAAAGGGAGAAACAACAGTGAAAATGTCAAGGTCAGAGAAGGAGCTGAGGAGGGGGTGCTCCAGGCACCAGAGAAGAGATTGCCCAGCAGGCAGTGGGGGAGAACACAATGAAGAAGGTCTTCCTACATCAACCCATGGAGAACTGTGCTGGAGCAGATATCCACAGTGTGACTAGAGGACAACCCTTTGCCAGAACACACGGACATTTCCTGAAGCCCCTGGAAATACCCCTTATAAGCAAGGGGAAAGGTGTGAGGAAGAAGGATGGGCAGAGAGGTGCTGCTGATTGACCATGATGTCCTGTTCCCCATCTCCCTGTGCCACATGAAGCAGGGGTAGGTATAGGAGTTGGGACTGAACAAGTGCAGTTGGATATAGGAAGTAGATGGGGGGGAAAGTATTTTAAAATTTGCCTTTCCTTCTCACTACCCAAATCTATTTTAATTGCTAATAAATTACATTAATTTCAAAAATAAGCTGAGAATTCACCTTTGGTAATATAGCCAGTCCCACTCAACAGGCCTGTTTGAGACTGTAATATGACATCTTATACTGCTGTGCTCCATCTTTTTCCAGAGAGTTGGCACAAAGCAAGTGTGCCTAGATCATTGAATGGTTTGGGTTGGAAAGGACCTTTAAAGATCATGTAGTCTGACCCATCTGTCATGGACAAGGATAACTTCTACTAGTTCAGGTTAGTCAAATCCCCATCCAACCCGATTGTGAATACATCCATTGATAGGGCACCCACCTGTTCCAATGTTAAACCACTCTAATTGCAAAAAATGTCTTCCTTGTGTCCTATCTTTACTCTCATTTAATTTAAAATCACTGAGCCTTGTCTTGTCACTACAGGGAAAAAATCTCTCTTTGTCTTTCTTATAAGCCCTGTTTTAAGTGCTGGAAAGTGGCTATAAAGTCACCATGTAGCCTTTTCTTCTCTAGCCTAAATGACCCCAACTCTCTCAGTATTCCTTCAAAGCAGGGGTTCCAGCCTTCTGATAACTTTCATGGGCTCTTCCTCAAGTGAAATGTATTTTGCTCATTGATAAGTGATATTCATTTGTTTATCCTACCTAATATTTTCTCCCTCTGTTGCACTGAGGAATGGGAGTGAGAGAGCACTGAGGTAGTATCTGACATGTTTCTATGTATCAGGATATTAAAGCTAGCAAACTTCCAATGCTTTATTCTCCCACACATTTCCATTTATTACATTTAGATAGAATTGTTTATAAGTACTGATGAACCATTTTAGTAACTTCATTCCTAGTCTCAAATACAAGTAGAAATCATAGGAAAAAAAAAAAGGACAGTGAAACTGAAAGCAGTAAGAATGTTAAAGTTCCCATTGTAAGGTAAATTGTAAATATTGTTCTCTCTGGACGAGATCTATATATTTTCTGAGAGAGGTCTTTCCAGATGCTTTTACCACCACCCCTGCAGTTAATACAGACCAGTGTTATAGCTACATCAGTAAAGGATTATCTTGATCAATCAGCATGTTTTATTCAAAAGCATTTTATATCTGTCTTTGTTGTCCATTTCAGCCGATTGGACTCTGGTAGGTGTATTCATTGACATGCTATTTGAATTGTTATTCCTAGGCAGCATCTATGATTATGAAGAAAAGCCAGATCAGAGGTGAGATTTTCTAGTTGCTGTGTGAAAAGCAATCACTTAAAATCAGATGGCTATTTTTGGCTACAGCTCAGTCCTTGTTATTGTATGCTTCCTTTTAAATGTGGCTAAATTACTACCCTGGAACCTACAGTAATGAGCAAAATATTGTGAAATGCAGCTGTTTTACATTATTAATCTCATCTAGCAGCTCTGTAACACATTAATCTCTGAATAACCTTCAATTCATACTATAACATGGATGTTAATGGTAGAAATTAGAGCTGAAAATAGCTATTTGGTTTTCTATTTCATGTAGTCACCAGATTGTTCCCTAAAGAATATTTTACAGTGCTTTGTCTCATCTAGACTTAAGTGTACGGAGCAATAAACTTCTACTACTTTCCTTTGGAGACTGTGTCACCATGTAATAGATTTCACTATTGGGATTCTTTACCCTATTCAATCGCAGTAAAATATTTTTCCCATTTCAGAGAAGGTAAGAGGAAAAACATAGCAAAAGCAAAAATATTTATTGGCTAGAAGCTAGTGATAGGGCTCTCTAAAAACCAGGGATGTTACATCTCTTAAAATCTCATTCCTTCTATTAATTCTGTTTTAATTTCCTGTGATATGAAACCTGCTATTGCATTTTTAATCACATTTTCCTAAGGTAAAGGCAAATCCCACCTGTTCCCTTTGGCTGTATCAGTTTGCTCTCATTTAGCATTTCTTATCTGTAGTTTCAAGATTGTCTTGCCCTTGAAAGTGAAATTCTGAAATAGCCACATAACCATCAAATTTCTTTAAGTCAGAGTTATTAAAAACAGTGAAAATGGATTTAAGACAAATAAGTGTATCAAGATGTTATTACCTTTATGAGGCATTATATTCTCATCCCCCAAGGAGGGAAAAAAACTTCCATAAGCAAGAACACAATTTGTTATTTTTCAAACTAATGGATCAGGGCAAGGGTGAGGATAGTAGTTACACACATTACTAGGCCACTGGCTAGAAAATACAAAAATGACTGACAGATATACATACAGTCACCCATTCCTAATATGTTCCTAGCACACAACATGCAGAATATTTTGACCAGTGCTTGGATTCAAGAAAATATATATTCTGGGTTGTAAAATAGCCTAGGCACTGTCAAACAATATTATATGAAGCTACATGAAGAGAACAGTAAGGTAAAGGACAGCTGAGGAAACAATAGAACTGTTTATGTGTAATAAGGCTTAAGTAGCAAGTTAGAGTGTTACGGGGAAAAAATACATAGAAATTGCAAGGAAAAACAGACACACCCACACATAATCCTGGACAACTGTAGGTCAAAAGAACAAAGGGCTTCTGCAAAAGGCAGAGAGAGCAAAAGCTGCTGCTCTTGGAGCAGGCAGCAGAAGAATGCAGCTCCCTCACTACTCCAGTGATCTGGCCAATTCTGCTGAAACAATTCCTGTCATAAATACTTCTTCCTCCATACCCCCATTCTAAATCCTGTCATTTTACACAATGTTTGTGCTTCTTGGCAGTTTCAGCCTTTAGCCTCTGCTGCCAAGACTGCAACGTGCACTGAGGGTGTTACCCTCACCGGCAGGTGCCTTATCCTATTGCTCAGCTGTGGGTTTTTTTTGCTTATCTGCTTCTTTTCTTTAGTATGCTGAAGAGAGTCTTTTTCCCATCATCAATGCTGTACGTCTTCAGTGACCAGTAATTAATTGACCATCTGGGGATTGTTTGCAGCTCTAGGTCCTCTGTTTTCCAGTACGTTTTCAGGGCATTTGCTGTTGTCCCATGCTTAAACTCGACATCATAACAAGACACACCTGGTATCAAGCTCAAATTCACACAGCCACTTCTCATAACAAGTTGGTAACATACTTCAAAGGTCAGGACACTGTCTTTGCACAGTTGGCATAAGCTTTTGTTTGCATTTTTACTGGGCCACTGTACAGTGTTCCTGTTTTGAACAGGAATTTCTTTTTTTTTTTGTTGGCTATGTAGATGGTAGGAAGTGTGAGGGAGATAGAAAAATAAGAATTCAAGTCAGTTTTACTGCCAGTGAGTGCATCCCTTGCAAATTTAAATAGATAAATTTAAATGGCTTTTCAACCTGTTTAATCAGGTCAAAATATTGTGGTTAAAATATCTTTAGCTCTGCTCTCAGAGAAGACAGTTTCTTCAGGCTGAAGTTTTCTATTTTATATAAGCTTTGTACCTTGTTTAAGAAATTAAGAAAGAGAAACTGCTGTTTCACAAACACATACAGTTTTCATTTTTAGCTTTCAAAGAATTGAGACTTTTTTTAGGATAATTTTGCAATTAAGTGTAGATCAAACCATGGAATAGAAGCCTTCTGTTTTTTATGTATTTTCATAAAGGTAATTAATTTTTTTTATCTTGTTTGATGGTTAAGTAGAAAAACTTGCAGCATCCCAGATAATTGTGTTCTAGCCATGGTATTTTGTAGCCTTCAGTCAAAATTCCTTGACACAATGCTATGTATGTCAGTGAAGTTACAGCTAAGGTCAATGCGTGTGTTTTATTTTCTATTCAACAATTATGTGGTCATAAGTAGATGCAAAATACATATCCATGGAATATAATTCCAAACTCATTATTTCCTTTCTTTTACAATCTATTTAATAAAAGTTTCCTCTAGAAATCTGATTATAGCTAGTTCTAGTAACTTTGGCTCCTTCAATGTGCTGCCAAATGCAGTAGGGATAATTCTGGCATATTCAAATTACTTTCCTGTGAATATTTATACATTTTAAATAATATTTTTAAATGTCATATCTGTTGGAGAAATTGTTGCTACCTTCATGTTTACATTCCCAATGTACTTGTGTGTTTGTGAGCCCTCAATTCACTGAATGGCATTTTTTTTTTTTTTCAATATAACCAAACTGCTAATATAAAATACACGGTTTTCTTGTTTTGTTTTGTTTTGTTTGCTTTTTTTTTTGTATGGATATATTTGCCTCGACTTTTAGAGGGCGTCTTTAAAAAAAATTAGCCTGCTGTAAAAGGAAACTGGGATTTGTCAATGAGGTAGGATATGACTTATCTCTTTTATTTGAATAAGGGAGTTATAATCTATACACTACAAAACAGTGTGGATAGTGACAGTTTAGTTGTGGCCTTGAATGCCTAACACTGCTCTCAAATCGAAAGAGAATTATTTAACATGTTAACCTTGTAGTCATGCAGGAATGCTGTAAGATATAGTCTGAGCACACCAGGCATACCAGATTTTAATAGTATTAGATGTGTTTAGGACATGGTTCTGTGGGAATGAGATTCGGCATGCTTTTTAGCAGAGTGAAATTATGTGCTATGCCTGCAGAGACACAATCTCTAGGATTTATGATTAGCATAAACTGCCATTATGACTGTTCAATTCTAGACTGTTCTGGCAAAATTGGATATGTTGCATAACTAGGTCCCTAGAAAAATCTTTGGCACAGAATTGCTAATTTTCTCACTGATTCATAGCACCGAAACACTTTGAGGATATTTTTTTCCTGAGAATCTTTTATAGTAAGGATTGAGACAGCACTGACTGATGTCCTCTGGCTTTCAAAAAATACCTCTAGCCCTGCAAAATACGTAGTATGTCCTCATGCCATATCTCCAGTGTTGCCTTCATGTCCTCTGTTTCACACAGTAAAACCTAGCTTGGCAAGATTCACACTTCTTCCAGAGCAACACAACACTTGGAGAAGTACAAAGAAATATTATTATTATATTTGAAGCCTGCAAGAGACCCAGGAGAAGTGCTGGTTGATAGAGAAGTACCTAGTCCTGAGCAGAATGCTAAGATGCTTTCTGGAAGGTTAAGGTTGTGTACTGTCTGCTGCTTGTAGCATAGAAGAGGTGCAGGAGCTGTAGCCATTCAAAGTGCTCTAGCAAGTGGCTCTGAATACTGTGATCCTACACAGTCTTGCTTCTTCAGCCTCTAAAGAAGGTCTTAAGAGTTCTAGAGGTTCTAACTCTCTAGAACTTAAAGTATATGCTTCATAATGTAGCAGGAAAGCAGGAGATCTTGAACCATTACTTATTAAAATTTCCATCTGATTTTCTCACTAGTGTGACAAGAAACCCAAGAGCAACAGAGACCTAATTCTTGTGGTTTAAGATCAAATCACAACGTGAATACTAAATTGCTGTGGATACCAAAATAATTTAATCATACATATTAGCAGCTTTATGAATTACACAAAGCCCATGTTCCATGAGAGAGATAATGCAGCTGTAAAGTCATGCAGGTTAGTGCAGCAATGGGATGTGCATTTCTGGGGCTGGGACACAAGGTCTGAGGTGCTGGAGTCATGGTCCCAAATTGTGCTTCAGGGTCATGCATTCCCATCAGAGTTTCACAGGAATTCCTTTTTCTGTGTGCCAGCTGGAATCTCTTCCTCTAGCTTCTCTGGGTATTCTTGAGTGTCTTCATTTGTAGGGTTGGGTAGAAAATATCTCATTGATGATTAGTCTGATCAAATTGCCTTCTTTTCCCAGTTTGCTGTCACTGTTGTCTACTTGTTCTGGACACTTCAGGACATGTCTAGAGTGATGATCAACAGATTGCTTTTATAGTTTGGCTATCTATCTAATTGAAGTCACAAAGCAAATATTCTGTTGTTTGAAACAGATGGATTGTTATATTTTGCTTACTTCTACTACATGACAGAGTTGGTACACTGCTTTATGCTACCAGTTAGGCTAACTAGACTAAATTAATGAGACCTACCTTGGTGGAAGGGGAGGAGAGAGATTGCTTCTATAGGAAAAATTTTAAGACATTTTCTTTTTCTGCAGAAATATATGTATGTCTTTCTGTGAGTTGTGTTCCCACTCTGTCTTCTGCCCACAACACACAGACAGTTCTCTCAATAAATTGAAAGATTTGCTGTAAAATGTATCTGTCCATTAAAAAGTCACACTAGATGTGAAGTTTTCTGACATTCAGAGATCCTTCTATTTTGGAATATATTATTGAAGTTACCACTGCATATTGCAGTGAGATATGTTCCCACTTATATAACAGTACAGCTATTAAAGTACTTTATGATCAAATGTCAATAAAATTTGAAATTGAACAACTTTTCTTTTAATGTTTAAAAAATTAAGCTTTATAAGCCATACTTCTTCACTAGTTCCAGAACACTTGAAATGTACTTCTTACCAGAAACTTTACTTGAGCAAGACATTGCTTTGGACATTTTTCCACTGTCCTGCTCAGCACATCTAGCACGGAGGACTCATACCTTAGTGTCAAAAATTGGTATATACTAAGATTTTAAAAAGATAACATTTTATGAAACAGTGTAAGAAAGCATACATTTCTCAATGACTTAAATAATTGTCAAAATTAAGAAGAGTGTGCTGATATAAACTCATACATATTAGATTTGAAATATAAAATTGCTCACAGACCTAGTGTTGCTAATTTGCTAATTATGAACAGCAGTTGTCTAATACATTTTCTTTTAATCACAAGGAATTGAATTTAGCTTCGCAGGGAATCCAGATTCTTTTATTATAAATGGCTTTTTCACAACTGTTCAATCTGCAATAAAAGATATAAAACATTAGTTAAACTAATAAGGTAAATTTCTCACAATTCTTTTCCCATTTGTACTCTCTGATAGCACTTTATGATATAAACTGTGACATTTCAGTGGGAAATGTTCTCATTGTGCCATTATAATAAATCAAATATCATTTTCATCAAACTATAAACAGACCTTTAGTTGGTTAGTTCAGAATTTTGATGGTATCTCTTTTTTTTTAATCTCACTTAAACACATGATCCTGATGTCTTCTTTTTAGAGTTCTAGAGATGCAAATTTTATGGAAAAAATATTTGAAGCATGGGGAAAAAAAATCAGTATGATCTGTGTGTGATTTCTGAAAAACATAGTGCCTACCAATCCCAAGCAGAAAAATTTTCTGCAAATAGACTTAATGTTCTATTTAATCCCAGTGGTATGAGGTATCCCATCTGGACTATTGGGAGTTCAGAAATCATAGCCATTAGCGTGAAATAGGTGGAACTAAAAAACAGTCCAAGCAGAGTTATGATTTAATCTTCCTGAAAGCTAGAAGATTTTTGTTCTTCATTTTTATACTTATATGAAATTTGACAGCCTTTCTTGCTAAATCAGTGGGAATTGCAGTACCAGGGCAAAAGTGAAATAGCTGGACTGAGCAGTAAATATTTTGTTGCCTCTGTTTTTGTGAAAGTCCAGTTATTGATTCTAAAAATAAAACAACAACAAAGCATTTTTGCTTACCCAAGCACTAGTTATAATACATTTCCATGTTATTTCTATTCACATATTAATTTTCAGAGGCCAGTCACCTAAGTTTTAATACAAATACTAAATGAACTTTTCTTTCCTGAATGCATAAACCTAGATTTCTCTCATTTAGAATAGACTTCAACATTACCCTATTTAAAGAGTGAATCTACCAAACATATTTTGTATGCCTGAAGAGGAGCAGAAGGGAAAAGTAAAAAAATGTTCCATCTCTCTAAAATAAAGTGAAAGAAAGAATAAAGGTAAAAGTTTTATCACAATAGTAGACCTCATACAAAACATAAATGTCATCAAGGAGGACCTGGACAGACTTTAGAGGTAGGCCTGTCTAAACCTCATGGGGTTCAATAAGGCCAAGTGCAAGGTCCTGCTCCTGGCTTTGAGATTGATAAATGTGAAAAAAGGCTGAGTGGTGCTGGCATTGACAGCAAGCCTGAAGAGAAGGACTTGGCATTAAAAACTGAGTATAAGCCAGAAACGCGTGCTCAGAGCACCAAAGGCAAATCATGTCCTGGGCTGTATCAAAAGAAAAGTAGCCATCAGGTCAAGGCAGGGGATTCTCTCCTACTCTGCTCCAGTGATGGTCCACCGGGAGTGCTGCATCCAGCTCTAGGGCCCTCAGAATAAGAAAGATAAGGACCTGCTCAACTGTGTTCAGAGGACAATAAAAATGGTGATCAGGGTGTGGAATATCTGCTCTATGAAGACAGACTGAGGGATTTAGGTTTGCTCAGCCTAGAGAAGAGACAGTGCTGAGGAGACCTGATGGCAACCTTCCAGTACATTAAGGAGGCCTATGGGTAAGAGGGGGAGAGACTGTGTCAGGGAGCATAGTGATAGGAGAATGGGCAGTGGTTTTAAACTGAATGAGGGCATGTTCAGAATGGACAAAAGGAAGACATTGTTTTACTATAAGGATGGTGGGACACTGGAACAGGTGAATGCCCTATCGCTGGAAGTGTTTGGGATCAGGTTGCGCTTGATTAACCCGAACTAGTGGAAGATTTCCCTGCCTGTGACAGGAGGGTGGAAACTAGATAATCTTTAAGGTCCCTTCCAGCCCAAATCATTCTATGATTTTGTGATCTAGACATACTTCCACTGTAAAATGGCCCACACCCTGGAAGCAGATGTAGCACGGCAGTTTAAATTGTCTCTTACAGTCTCAAACAGGGATATCAGGCAGCACAGGCTAGGTTACAAGAGGTGAATTCTCAGCTGTCATTTTTCAGAAGCTCTGGGGCTGATGTCTCTAGCTGGCCAGGTTTGGAAGCAGGTCTGAACTTTAAACGAGTTTGAACCATTTCTGACATAAATACTATCAAGGATGCCATTACCCACAAAGTCCACCATTTTTCAGGTAAAACAGAGGAATAATATTAGATATTGAGCTCTTGGAGAACCCAGTGAAATATCTCTATAATTTCAACATTGATCAATACTGATACCATCTGTCCTCGCAAAGGTAATGCTGCAAGTGGCAATCATGCCTCAAGATAGGATGATCTGTGCTATATTATACCTGCCTTATATTTTTTACTTCTGTCATCTCTCCATCTATAAAAACAGTAATATACTTCCAAAACAGAATCAGAAATATATGAAAACTCATTGCATCTGTACAAATTTACCATCACTTTGTTACAATATTTACTGGAAATTTAGAATACCCAGGAAGAATAAAGAATGTCATAATACAGATTAATATATACACTCTCTGTCTTCATTCAAAGAGCGGAAAATCTTTTAAAACTCTGAATGTTTTATCATTTAGTTCCTCATAAAATAATACATAAGAAAAATGGGAGAATTATTATTTTAGCACAATCATAAGAAATTATCTTTTTCTGATGTTTTGGTTTGGGGAGTTGGGGTTTCTTTTCCCAAGATACTCAACTTTTAACTCCATAAAGGCACATCCCATGGTATAATTCAGATGCTCATCTTTCTTTTTGGTAAATATTTTTGTTCCTTTTTTACATTTCTAGGGTCTGAAAATTTTGAAACTTTCTTCCATGAAAGGTTACATTGTAAAGAGTTCAATAGCATTCATATGCAAAACTGGAACTTGACAAATAAAATTGGAATAAGTGTTTTCTCAGCATTTAATCTCATAGAATGTATCATTACTTTTGCTATTCCAAAGCGATCATGCCCTGCTCTGTTGGCATCTAAAACTCCCTTTAAGCCCAACAGGCAGGAATGTCCTCTGAGCATGTAGTCTCTCATTTATCTTGGCTAAACATTTAGATAAAGATTTTAAGCAATTACAGTTAACTTCCTTCTGTAGTTTAAGACCCCCGGTGATTTCTTGGCAATTTTTGTGTGTGCTCTCTGAAGTTTCTTCCCCAGATCCTTCATTAGCTTCAGAAATCATAATGTGTACTTTAGTTTAAATTGTATGGCATCTAATTTATTGTAGACACAGTGAATATGGTACATAAATGGGTAGATTTTTTAACCTTGAAATAAAAGTATATGTCATGCTGGGTTTTTCACTTTTCTTCTCTAACAGTTTCTATCATTTGCATGCAATTTGGAGATTTTAATATAAACATTCAAACAACTTCCTGATAAACTTTTTGTTGATAATGTCTACCTGAGAGGGTCTAAATTTTATTAGTGTAATCCTTCTGCTGAGTTTAGGATTGACCCCAAATTTCTTATTTATTTTGTATCCCTGTTGATTCTGTAAATAGCATTAGAACCCTTGGAGCCATGCAAGATATGAGTTTTAGTTTTGTTAAAAATATGACAAATTTTACTTCTCTCATAGTGCAGAGAAATAACATTAAGGACAAAATGCATTTTCATAATAATAGATGTGTATGTTTGTGTGCAAAAATACACAAAGAAACTCATTACACTTTTAAACTTTGCAGAAAATTAAGACTATAAAGCAATTAAGGACACAAAATCTTTTCAACCTTCATGTTCTTCCCTAGTATCTGTTTAAAAGAAATTCAATCACATTGGGCTGCTGCTCACGCACCATTCAGGAGGCATATATTTTAAAAATACTTCTGTGTCTTCTTGGTGATGAAAATACTTTGTCTGATTCTTGCAAAAAAAGGAATTACCTACTGGATTGTATTAATTTATCTGCAGACATGTCAGAAAGTGAATATTTATAATGGATTTCAACACAGTTCCCTGAGGAAAAACTGCCTGGCAAAGCATCATGCATCAGACTAAATATGCATGTAAGGTAGATTTTCTATTCCTTAAAAAGTCTACTCTGATACATAAAATTCCCTGTCTGTGAAGAATATGTCACAGGTTTATCAACAAGGGAGCTTGTTACCTCATCTTTAGTCTTAGAATGCTCATTAGGTAATTCTAAGGTTTCAGTATTACTTTCATTCACTAGGTGGCTAACTAAGGTCATCAGCAAATTAATTTAAATACATTGGGTTTAGCCTTGTGCACCTTTTGACAAAATATTTGTTCGAACTCTCTTTTTCAGTATACTCAGGGACAGTCAAGGCACTACAGTGGGTTTTGAGGTTTTTTCCCTACATTAATTTGTGAAAGTCTTTGTCCAGCTGTTTGAATGAATCACCAAGAGAATGGTGATCAGATATATAATTCTTGTCTGTGTTTAATTTGAACAGGGAATAAGCTGCAACTCAACTGAGATGTGTTTTGAAATAGTTCCCTAAGTATAGAACACTTCTGAAACAAGCCAGCAATTTTCTGTGTGGATAAAAGACAAAGGAAAAAGGCTGGAGGGTAAGTAGGGGGATCTTGCCACAGTAGGGTCCCTAATAAAGGAAGAGTAGGATGACCAAGAAGTACACGACAGAGCAGAAGTCACTGAGGCCTATTAAGACCAATGAGCTGCTTTCCAGACTTCTTCCTTCGTCCTCACCTGTGCTTTAGGCTATACCTCTCTGAAAGGGCGTTTGTTCCTCTGGGAAAAGACTGTTTGGTCTTGAAGATGTCCACATCAATCTCTTGTTTTCTGGAGGTTACAGGAATGATGTAATTTACAGGCCAATGGGTTTTGGGCAGACATTTGGCCTTAGAAACCTTTAATCACAATGCTGCAGTATTTTGTGGCCAGGAAATATTTCTACATCTAGCTCCTGTTTTCCTGGCACTAGAGAAGGAGGGTGCTAAAGGGAGGCATTACATGTCATCTCCTCTGCCTTGTTCATGAAGGGGAAGAACCTTCCTAAACCTGTCTGTTAACATCTTGATAGCTCCAAAAGCACTCTGGCCACATGGTTAAAAGTAATCATCCTAAGACTTGGTCCTAGGAGCTTCTGGTAGAACAAACATGCCATTTTGCTAATTAGCAAAATACACGGTGATTAAATTTGTAGGTGTCTTTAACAATGAAGAAGTACATTTTAGAGACTCGTTGAATTCTTGGATGTATTAGGGGTTTTTTTGAGTTTGAAATTATTTTTGCTCAAGTAAATCTCAAGACTACATGCACAGAATAAACAAAATTCACAGTGAAACTAAGAGCAACGATAGAACTCCCACATGGATATCTAAATTATTGAACACAAAGAAGAATGTTTTGCAACTTTGATTAGGGAATTGTTAATCATGCCCATAATAGAATGTAGGTCAAAAACCAATTAAATGACTCTGACTAGAATTTATGATTAGGCAACCACTAAAAACACTGAGTATTAAAAAAATTAAAAGATGGAATAGATCCATAAGTATGAATTCTTTTTTTTTCTTGAGCTCTGGATACAATGTGACAGTTGGATGATCAATAAAGCAGTTAAGTTAGCAATCAATTACTAACTTCAGGAACAGATAAATTGTTTGGCTGATAAAAAGCGTATTCAGCCTTTGACAAATACTTGGCTGTCACTATCATTTATTTGAAATACCACTGTTGCAACCCTAGCTCTGGCTTTTATTTTTTATATCTCCCAAACAAATAAACTGTGTATGGTGTTTTTAGTCAGCCTTTGAAGTTCAATCTGTTCTGGCAAGGAAGTGGTACTTCACAAATAGTAAAAATCCAGTTCCTGCTGTTACTTACCCGACAGAACCATTCTCTTATCAGAAAGTCTTGCAAAACAAATGAGCAGTTGGATCTCTGGTAAAGTTTTGTAAAACTGCAACAGTGTGACAATAAAAGAACATAGTAACAACTCCAGCACTTCAAAGTGCACAAAAATGCCAAAGAAGAAATATATATGTATTTGATTTTTGATAAAAAAAAAAGTTTTTGGCATACCTCTTCGTCCCATCTTCACTTGTATCTCCAATAGGAATAATTTCAATTTATTAGGACCTTGTTTCAAATAATTTTTTGCCAGTCAAACCTGACCGTGTATGCATAAAGCCCTTTAAAGTCTGTCTTTAAAATTTAGCAAACACCCTCCATTTCACTTAAAAAGAAAACTAGAAACAAATCAAAACCCTTATTTTTTGTTTATTCAAAGGAGTTTTTTTTTAAAAAATCAAAGACAAATATAGTGCTTGATATTAGGAGAAGAGTATTAAAGTGGGAATATTCTTTTAATTTACAAACAGAAATTAAGTTTCAGTTTAATTCAAATTAAGAAATCTCAAATGGAAGTGAGACAATTAAGAGATTGTCATGCATGAACTGTACTCAGTTTAACAGGATTACTGATATTGATATGCTCATGTTCTGAAGAGAAGATTTCAGAGGAAACTTAGGGAATAAAGTAGGTTTTGGAAGAATTTCAGGGCACAGTCTATGTCTCGCCTCTTTCAGTGTAGTATGTTTATTCTTTCACAAAAATTCAATAAGGAAGGTTGGCAGTGTTGTCTCCTCGTAGATATATTTTGGCAATAAATGTATGAAACTTCAAGAAAGATTCTGTTTTTTAAAGAAATAAATATACTAATAGGAAAAGAGATATTATGAAGGCAAAAGGGGAAGAAATGCATGTCTATCTTTCAAAAATAGTTTTTATGATAAGATATAGTATTTTTGTTACTAATTTTTAATAAATACCTATATACATTTATTCTACAAATAGAAATCTGAGATGTTATGAATACACATGTTCTTCAGTGAAATAGTTCAGGGACCAAATCAAACATTTTGAAAAAATTAGCTTCAAATGAGCTTTTTGGGAGGAATTGATAGCAGTATTTTTGGACACGGCCCTACAAACACTTTCACAAGTTCTGAAATCAGGGCAGCACAAGTGTTTTAGCTTGCATTACAAACAAGGGGAACAAGCATGATATAAATGGTCTGCTTTTTCAATAATAGCCTGGAAGCTAAAGGAAGGGATTAACAGCATTTGAGCATACTGCTGATGGATAAAGCACATGAGCTTTTCTGGCCTTGGAGATGGAGAAAAAACATATTTGTTGTGTTCTTCATTCATAGCACCTAGCTCTGGACCGCCTTTAACTCCAAAAATTATAGTTATCTTTTGTGCATACCATTTTTGACAAGGCAATATGAATACTCTCTTGTAGCTCACCACAATGAGATTTTTTCACAACATGAAACTGAGGGCAGAGTAGACATGTGAAGGATGTTCTGTACATGGCACGAGGCATTGGAACAGCTGAAGTTGCAAAGTCTGCTGTAATAGTGTTCAAGACTAGCAATGGTGACAGGATACCAATTTTGACCAAAACTGCCCATGGATGGTAATTTCTGCCAAATAGGTTCCCTTGCACTGTGCCTGAGCATTGCCCAGAAGCATGATCAGAAGGACCAAGACTAAGCCAGGAACTTTGGCAGAGTACCTGCTTGATGTTCCTCCTTCCTCCTTTATATATGAGTACAGACATGACTTAAGGGGCTAGGGCTAATCTCAAGGACCTAATTCTTCAGGCTCCTCTTTTGATTAATGAAGAAAGAGTTAATAACTTACAATAGTTTTCTATTCTGAGTCTCTAGAATTGTCTGTCTTTCATCTTGACTGTAAGGAAGTAATATTTGCTCATATTTTTCCACCTCTCTAAGTGTCCTCAAGATGTATGTAAATTATAAATGTAGAAAGCATTATGATATTGACAAACTTAATTTAAATTTTTCATAAAAATCAGATGGGAATAAGTAGATTTTATAATATACCCTATTTTACCTCGAGAGAAGCAGGACCATATTTACATTTTTGGCTAATTCAACTGTTAGAATTAGCAGGCTAAATTTCAAGGAAGCTGTTTATTTTTGTACCATGTTTCAAACCCCTTATCTATATTGTCAATACAGCTATGATGCCTAGGACAGTTCTGACTGGGAGATGCCCAAGTTACTAGACACGGTCTTGAGTTTGGGCATGATAATTCCAGAAATATATGTAAATCAAAGTAAGGCATGTAGAAAGAGAATATGCTCCATGCAATCTAAGATGAGAGATGTCTATGTGTATCTAAGAAGGTTCTGGTATTTGGTTTCTTTTTCATATACATTAAATAGGGCTAAATAGGCTTGAAAATAGCCAGTTTCCATTCTAGTTTTCCCCTGTGGTGACTATGAACTTTCTTTTATATTCTTCCAGAGACACAGCTGGAAGCCATGTGGACACCCTAGAATCTCTAAAACTGCACGCAAAACCTATTCTTAGGCAACTGAACTCACTATTGGATTAATTTGATTTACAATTAGAATTTTATAGGAGATGCCAAACAGACCACAGCAAGCACCAGCTCAGAAAATGAGCTACACATCTCCATTGATCTTCCTTCACATACATGAGTTATCCAAGGGAAATGTTTTGGTTACAACCTCCTGGCCATATATGTAAATTTTCAAATGAGATTTTGGCTGCCTTTGCCCTTGTAATAAAATTAAAGCTGTAGAGTCACCCAGAACACTTTTGTTTTTCGTTTTAATATATTAACACAGAATCACATAATTGTTAGGATTGGAAGAGACCTCTGGAGATCATCCAGTCCAAAACCTCTGCCAAGGCAGGGTCACAGAGCAGGAAACACAGGAATGCATCCAGGTGGGTTTTGAATATCTCCAGAGAGGAAGACTCGGTGACCCACAGAGGCTTGGCAGCCTGTTCCAGTGCTCTTCCACCTCATTTGAGGTGAGACTTCTTGAGTTTTATTTCATGGCCATTGCACCTCATCCTGTCACTGGGCACCACTGAAAAGATTCTGGCACCGTCCTCTTGGCACACACCTTTGAGATATTTGTGTGCATTGATGAGATCCTCTCTCAGTTTTCTCTTCTCTAGACTAAACAGGCCCAGCTCCCTCAATCTCTCCTTATAAGAGAGATGCTCTGGATCCCTCATCATCTTTGTGGTCTCCAATGGCCCCTCCGGAGTACCTCCTTGTCTCTCTCGTACTGAGGAGCCCAGAACTGGACACAGCACTCCAGATGTGGCCTCACTAGGGCTGAGTAGAGGGGCAGGATCATCTCCCTGGACCTGCTGGCCTCACTCTTCACAATGTACCCCAGGATACCACTGGCCTTCCTGGCCAGAAGACCACACTGCCAGCTAATTGCTAACTTGTCATCCACCAAGACACCCAAGTCCTTCTCTACAGAGCTGCTCTCTAGGAGGAAAGCCCCCAACCTGTACTGGCACATTTTTCCCCAGGTGCAGGACCCCACCCTTGCCCAGTATTTATTCCTAGGGAATGCAAATGACTACAAGACTTCAACGAAATCCCACTCCACTGATCACAACCCTCTTAGCTCTGCCATTTAGCCAGTTCTCAGTCAATCCATCTCACCCACACTTCCTGAGCTAACCTATGCAGATGTTATGGGAGACAGTGTCAAAAACCTTGCTGAAATCAAGGCAGAGAACGTCCACTGCTCTGTCCTCATTGACCCATCCTGCCATGTCACCATAAAAGGCTGTAAGATTGGTCAGCGTGATTTCCCCTTGCTGAATCCATGCTGGCTACTCCTGATGACCTTCTTTTCTTCTACATGCTTGGTGATGACCTTCATAATGATCTGTTCAATCACTTTTTTCAGGGATGGGGGTGACACTGACTGCTCAGAAGTTATCCTCCTCCTTGACCTGTTTGGAGATGCGAGTAACATTGGCCTTCCTCCATTCATCAGGCACTTCTCCCATTCTCCATGATTTTTCAAAGATGATGGAGAGCTTCAGGGAAACAACATCTGCCAGCTCCTTCAGCACCGATGGGTGCATCCCATCAGGACCCATGGATTTATAGATGTTTAGTCTGCCTAGCTAACCTGTAACACAACCCCCTAGAACCAGGGGGAAATCTTCCTTTCTCCAGCCTACTTCTCGTAGCTCTGAGATCTGGGATTCCTGAGGGCTGAGCTCAGCAGTAAAGACTGAGGCAAAGAAGGTACTCAGTAATTTTGCCTTCTTGTATCCTCCATTGCCAGGACACCCACATTATTCAGCAGCAGCCCCACATTTTCCTCAATCTTCCTTTTACTGCTGATGTTCTTGCAGAAGCCCATCTTGCTGTCCTTGATGTCCTCACCAGACTCTATTCCAAGTGGGCCTTGGCCTTCTTCATCATATCCCTGCATATTCTGACAGTGGTCCTACAGTCCTACATGGTCTCTCCCTTTTCCCACATCCCATAAATTTATTTCTTCTGTTTGAGGTCTACTAGAAGCTCCCTATTCATCCATGCAGGTCTCCTGCCCCCTTCGCTCGATTGTTTGGTCATTGGGATACACTGGTCCTGAGCTTGCAGCAAATGGTGCCTAAAAAATGACCAGCTCTCTTGGATCCCTTTCTCTTCTAGAGCCCTAACACATGGGATTCTTCTAGGTAGTTCTTTGAAGAGACCAAAATCAGCTCTCTGTAAATTTAGGTTTCTAGTCCTGCTTACTGCTTTGCTTCCTCCAAGCAGAATCCTGAGTTCCTTCATCTCATGGTCACAACAGCCAAGACTGTCTCAACCTCCACATCTTCAACCAGTCCCTCCTGGCTTGTTAGTATAAGATCCAGCAACACACCTCTCCTCATTGGTGCCTTTACCACTTGCACCAAAAAGTTTTCTGCAATGATCTCCAGGAACTTCTTGTGTGTTAAGTCTTATTGTCCCTCCGAAAAATATGAGAGTGGTTGACGTCCCCCAGGAGAACCAGGGCCGATGAACATGAAGTGACTTCCAGCTGTCCACAGAAAGCCTCATCTACCTCCTCCAGGTGGACTGCAGTGAAAACCCACAATGGTGTCACCCATATCAGCATGTCCCTTAATTTTTACCCATAAGCTGTTATCTCCTTTGACTGTGCCTGGGTAGAGCTCAATACATTCCAGTTGTTCTCTCATATAAAGAGCAACTCCACCACCTCACCTCTCTGACATGTCCTTTTTAGGAAGTACATGGCCATCCATGACAGTATTCCAGTCACGTGAGCTATCCCACCATGTCTCTGCAACCACTATGAGATTATGGACCTGTGACCTCACATAGATTTCTAGTTCTTCTTGCTTATTTCCCATGCAGCATGCATTTGTGTACAGGCATGTCAGACAGGTAACAAAGCATGAAGGTTCCCTAGAAGGGGTATAAGAGGAACAGCAAAAATGGTTTTGCTCCCTGAATTGTTTACTGTACCATTCTTCTGTGCCTTAACTTATTTAGTTTATTCTTGTTACTATTACCTCCTTCAGCTTTCTCAACAACTGCATTTTTGTTGTTCAGTAGGTATTTGAGTACATATAATTACTTGTAAGAATCCACAGATTACCTTTCTGTTTTTACTAACTATTTTTAAAAGTCAGCTCAAAGTTTTGTTGCAAATGTTCTGGAATATATGTGTGGCTCTTTCAGAAATAATTATAGTCCCTTTTGCTCTCTTTTTAGACAGCAGGGTCTGAATAGATAAATTGGTAGTGTGACCTCTAACTTTCACAGTGTGCATAGGCTAAAGAGAAGGTTTCAGGGAATAGATCACCTGATTCAGTGGGACTGAGTTTTTTTAATTCTCAGTAAAGATACATAGGTCTGTTGACTCACTGAATTATTATGCAGAAAAAATACAAAGCCAAGGCACAAGTAATTCAACTTCATGTGTCTTCAGTGAAGAAAGCAATGAGAAAATTTGATTCCTCACCACACACTTATTCTTAAAAAAAACCAACAAAACCCATACAATTATAACATAAACTTGAAAAATCAATAAGTATAATTTATTTTATATTAAAAAATAGGATATAATACCTAAAACATTTCTGTTGCAATAAATTAGATAAAGAAAATTTTGATGTAAGATTTGCTTATCAATAGATATTTCTGCTTTAGTTTTCAGATTGATGTTGCTATAGAGACACAACCACGCTTTTAAAGAAATTTAATTTGGAGATCATATACATATCTCTTCTGAAGTCTGTCTGTAGCAAGACTGCATGATTAGTCAGCTCCATCAGATGGTGCACATTGAATCTGCTTTATCCTGCTCACTTCCTCACCTGCAAACAGGAGGAAAGAGAGTAGCCCTTTCACTTCTTAGGCCAATATGCATGTTGGTGTCTAGATTTGTTAATGCAGAAAGGAGAGAACTGAGCCAGAAAGTTTCTCTGGTGCCTATGAGTGAATCCAGAGAAATATTGCCTATTACTCTCGCCTCATGTGCATGCTTAGAAAAATTAATATTTTTGGATGTAACATATGTACATGAACAAACACAAAAGGTCAAGTATGCATCTGGTAAATGGAAGTAATATAAATTTAGCAGCTTGGATCCATCTAAATAATATGTAACTTGGGGATACTTTGTTAAAAAAATATCCTTTCTCCTCAGTGTTATGGCAACTCCCAAGTCACAGCGTGGCATATTCTACAGACTCTTAAGCTTTGCATTTTCTAAGTTAGAAAAGCAGATAGACACCTGTAAGGCTTGAAATAATTGCAGAGGTATTAAATCAAAATTTCTTAGCAATGAAGCATACGTAACAACAAAGAACGCTCCCTATCTGCTTTAATGTCATTATTTATATCTATCCTGTTTGTCTTACTGTACTTAAAAGCAACGTGCTGTAAAAATAATGATTCTGATTCTGGTTGATGTATGGCATGCTCTGCGTGTGCTTTAATAATATACATGCTGTAGTAAGCTATAGTGCTACAAACATGCTGTGAACATTTATGATCCTTGTCTGAAGCTGGTAAGATCTGACACAAATTCCAGCTGTAGGTGGCCCAAGTGGAAGCAGGATTTTAACCATTTAAACAAGCTTCCTATTTGTAGCATTGCAGAGCTAATGCTAATATACAATTGCCTGTTACATGAGTATGCTCACATCTTCATTGATATTGAGTCACTCCCCTGCTGCGTTCTTTTTTATTGGAATTGAAGTGCACATCCTTGCAACATTGTTATGCTAGCCCCACCTGAACATACACATATTTATACTTTTCTTCTCCCCCGTGAAAATTTAAATAGCTGTACATAACATCATGCACACCAACTTGTGCCTGTGAGCCATGACACATGCATTTACAAGGCAGAAATGGAAAAGCCATTAAGAATCCACATGGCCTTAGAAAAATGGTTGTGTAAGACTGGAGATAAAAAAATGTGTAAGCTGTTTTGTGGATGTAATTTTTCACATCATCCCACAGATTGCTTAACTAATAATTTTTACTTTTCAGTATATATCAAAAATCTGATAATTATTGTAAAAATATTATATTAATGCTTAGGATAAATAGCTTGAGCTCTCAGTTTTTTAAGTGCTGAAGATGTGATAATGTTATTCTTGTACTTTGATTTTTGTTTTGTTTGGTCTTTTTTTTTTTCTCGAGGAAGGTGCCACTACTTAAATATAATAACCATAGAATTTTTTTCTGTGTCCTGTACATTGTTTAAACTCATTCATTTTTTTAAGAGTGAGCAGAGTTTGTCCCTGTCATAAAACCAGCTTTGGGCAGTTTTTTTGGGTACTATGGGGTTACCCACCTATGTTTAGATGCATGAATCCCTCCTGTGTCATCAAAACTCTTGCCCTGTTTAGCCAGAAACTAAAAAATGCCTGTGTCCAAAGAATCTCATAGGAGTCAGCTACAGAGTCTACCAATTTGCTAATTTGAACAAAAGCATAGTCTTCTGCCAAGCTACTTTCTGGCTGTTCCAGCATGTTCCAGGGCCTGGAGTTGTTCCTCCCCAGCTGCAGGACTTTGTGCTTATCCCTGTTGAACTCCATGTGGTTCCTGCTGGCCCATTTCTCCAGCCTGTCAAAGTCCCTCTGGCTGGCAGCATGTGTCTCTGAACAATTAACCCCTCCTCCCAGTCTGATGTCATTAGCAAACTTGCTCAGCATACACTCTTACCCATCTTCTGGATCACTAAGGATGTCAAACAGGGCTGTACCCAGTATTGTCCCCTGGTGAACATCACTATAACTGGTGTCCAACTTGAATTTGTACTGCCAATCATCACTGTTTAGACCCAGCCATGAGGTCAGTTTTCAGTGCATCTCACAGTCTGCTTGTCCAGCCAGTACATGAACAGCCTCTTTGTGCACATCTCGTGGTAGACAGTGTCAAACATCTAACTGAAGTCCAAGTAGTATCCACCACTCTCCCCTCATCTACCAGGCCAATCACTTCATCATACAAGTTTGTTAAGTTGGTCAAGCATGACTTCAACTTGGTGAATCCATTATGACTACTCCTGATGATTTTCCTTTTGTTAATGTGCCTAGAAGTTGTTTCCAGAATTAGCTGCTCCATCATCTTCCCTGGAAACAAGGTGAGGCTTACCAGTCTGAGTTCCTTGAGTCCTCCTTCTGCCCTTTTTGAAGATAGGGGGTGATATTTACTTTCCTCCTATCTTTGGGCAAAATATATTTTTGGATCTAAATAAATGTACTCTGTATGGTCTTACTAGAATATAATTCTGAGTGTGGTATGCTCAGACACTAAAATAACACAAAGGTTAATATTTTGTAGGCATCATTTTATCTTAAGTGAAATTTTTGTTTGGTGTGCTAATTTGCATTTCAATACTTCTCTTTTTACTATGTTTCCAAATTATTATCTGCATGCAGTTCTGTGTGTCACTCAATGCATTATAATCCTGAAAATAAATCCATTTAGAGTGCTGTAGTGTCTTGTTATCGATGAAAACTATAATTTATTTATTTAATTTTTGTAATTGAAGCTGTATAAAGAACAAAGTTAATATATAGTCCTTGCACAGTACAAGCCAAGACTTATTCTTGCAAAAGTCTACATATGTATTCAGTAATACTTGCATGAGAATAAATATTTATCAAGTACTCTGGATTATATTTAAGGATAAATTAGAATTTGTCTTTCCGAAAAAGTAGGTTCTGAAACAGCCTTCTCATAAAATTAGCAGGAACAACAAAGGTTGTGTTGGTTTAAAAAAGAGTCTAAATGCTTTTCACATTGACTAATGTAATTGCAGGTTATAAAGCACAGAACTCAACCACTCAGGACATGTCCTTTGCTCTTGTTTAGTAGACTTGTGCACATATATGGTAAATAGATTTATCTTTGTCAGTATTTGTTGGATCAGAGATTTGATTCTTGTTGGATAGTTCATTTTTAGGATGCCTCCTGTCTTAACTTAAAAACTAAATTTAAAAATTTATCCTTCCTTATGTATGTAGAGATTCTCATTACATCTTGTAAAACAGTTTTCAAACTACTTCCAAAAAGAAAGTATGTAAAAGTTTAACACAACACTTATTTTTAGCTTCACATTCCTATGAAAAAATGGCAATTTGACTGTATTCATTGGGATTTGAAAGCAGATAAATAATCAATACTTCAAATGATGATTACCTTATTTCAATATTTACAAAAAACTGGCACTTCATCATCATCAAAGCACATTGAGAATTGTCTTATTATCTACACAAGTGCCTGGTTTCTATAAATATTGAAATTTGGTAATTATCTCTAGCTCTATTTCTTCCTTATCTACTTTTCAGAATTGAGCAAATAGAAATATCATTCAGTTATTAACATTTTCCAAATATGTATCTTATTTCTTTTTAATGAGAGTGAATATGTAAAGAAAGCTAATTGCAAAAGAAGGTCAATGAGATGGAACGGAATATTTTTGTATCAGAGGCATCCAAAAGAATGAATTAAGACCTTGTTATTCAAATAGCTAAATTTAGCCTGAGTCCATTTCTAAAAGGCAAGACCTCTTCACAAAGAGACCTAACTGACAAAAAGGAGCAATTTACATATATGCATCATGAAATTAGACCCTTTTTTTTTTTCTTTCTAGCACATATTGAGCCACGTTGTGCAGAGCCATTCAGCATGCTTTGCTGAGTCAAGCAAAAAGATTTCCCCAGGTTGTTATCCCTTGTAAATCCCTTTGGGACAGGGCAGACATGACCTGACTGAACCTATCTATATGTTGCAATTGTGTTTTTCCTCTATGTTGGATTATGATTACAGTGATCTGTACCTCAGATTATCAAGAAGAATTAATCTGTAACAGAAATGTATAGAAATCTGTTAAACTCTCATCCTCCATAACAAAAACTCAAGTAATGGAATGTTGTGAAAGAATTTTTGTATGGTCTTAAGGGAACCATTCATAACCTGAAAATAGGGCACAGGTTACTCCACAACAGTATTAGGTGCAGTTTGTTACAGATTTTTTCAGTGCCCTAACTTCAAAATCTCTTTTTTTTTGTCAATGTATTTGGGCACACTCTGGAGTCTAGCTCTAGTCTGGAGGGATCTTTAGACACGTCTGTGCTGTATACAAATCAGGGCCTGTGAACAGGCTCAAGCACTGTCTGGTGATTGTCCGTAGAACTTAATTATTTGCCTGCTCCTCATCAGGTTTGGCTCAGGCTTGCACACTCCAACACATGCTAGGGCAAAACATGTCGAGAATGCTCCTGAGAGTAATTTAGATTATTTGTTTATTTACAGCTTTATGTACTTGTTATCCATATTCATTTTTATTCCTCTTAAACTAGATGCACTGACCACTAAAATTTTTAATGAGACTGATTGGATAGGATTCACATTATCTAGCCTGAGATGTCAAGTGACTTTATTATCTTAGCATAACTGAACTGTAACCAGGAGTCCTTTTTTCAAAGAATATAGGTGGAATCAAAACAATTAATTTGTATATAGATGTCAATGACATATAATATGTATTTTGAGGGTGGATAAAATTAATCCCAACCTTCCTTGTTTTCTTAGCTTCTTCTTTTACATTTTTAGTCTTGTTATGATATATACAATTGTTAGAGATGAACATCCTTCACATGCTTCAAAAAATTCTTGATCATCTCCATTATAAAGCAGTTCAGTTAATCTGTACTTCTCAAATTCTTCCACCCCTAAAAAAGAATCACTTGAAATAAAAGAAGTATCTGATCTTTTCTACCACCTTTCACCACACAGATACCATAAAAAACTGTAATGTTGTCAAAGCAGAGCTAATGTTATGGCAGTTCAGCATGAAATTATGCCATAATTAAGACCACACAAAATAACACTAATTCCCTTCTTTCTTTAAGATTCAAGTACCTACAGACCTAGATAAGACAAATGTGCATTTTTGACATTTATTGTATCTTTCTGTTGGAAAGAGCAATGTAGGTAAAACCCCCATTATTCATAACTTAGTGATACATAGCCAGTCCATGCTGTCTAAAGAGATAAAAAATTGTGGAATTATTTTCCCAAATCTCTGTCACAGTGAAAATAAATTCTAAGTCCTTATGCAAATATTGTACTAGTGAAACTGGTAACAAAATTGTTTGGGTATCCCTTTGCTGTCATTTAATTTTAAGTCTTCTACTGAGGGAAAGCTGAGAGGAAAGTTACTTCCCTGATTATTCAATATATTACAGAAGATAAACAATAATATCAATCCCTGTGCACTTTTCAGCAATAGGAATGCTATGAAATCCCTGCATTTTCTTCAGGGGCCTTTGAGGCAGGAGGAATGAAATCAGGAAGACATAATTTTGACTTAATATATGATGAGCAAAATCATAGGTGCAATTTATAAAAGGAAACTAGAAGTGACGAACACAAAGGGTGGTCTTTCTATAAGCAATTCCTGCTATTAAAAATTACTTAAATATATAAAACCAGTAATATGTCAGGTCTAGGATAGTTTAACAAGTAACAGGGCTGAAAATATCAGCACCATGAAAAAGAATACATATTACACTTTTGCAATACCTCTTTTTTATAAATAAATCTGGGATTTTTATTCTATAAAACAGCAACACCTTTCTCAAATTATATGCAAAGCAATGAAGCCTCCCTTTCCTTTTTTGACTTTGTTGCTCCTTTTATCCCACAATACCAGAGACATGCATAAAACAGGCTCTAGACAGGAAGTAGAAGGTGGAAAATAACATGAAAACCCACCTCACTGAGTAATGTTATGTTTTGCATACAACAAACATAGTAGCATATAGTATAGCATTTGCCCCTCTCCATACTCCTGCAAGTTCCTTGCTCTTAATTCTGACATGCTCTTGTCAAGCAGTGGCAACAGCTGCCCTGTCAGACAAGCATTTCTGCAGAGCTTTGTACGTGGGGCCTCACAAAGAGCATCTCAACACTTCAAGGGCTTGGGCAGAACAAAAATCTATCTATCTATCTACCACAGCAGGCAATCCTATCACAGAAACATAGTCCTGCAGCATTTTCACAGCCTTCAGTTCCTGAAATTCTGCATCCACCTTAATCCACAAAAGACTCCTGCAGTCCTGCTAATACACAGTATCTATCGCAAAGTGTAAAAGCCATAAATTATAACATGCCATAAAAAGAGACAT
Organism: Promerops cafer; assembly: GCA_013398275.1. Lineage (NCBI taxonomy): Eukaryota > Metazoa > Chordata > Aves > Passeriformes > Nectariniidae > Promerops > Promerops cafer. The sequence continues at coordinate 310,341 of VZSE01010195.1, forward strand.
GGACTTGTGGGTATATTCAGCAAAGTCACCTAATAAAAAGTGACATATTCCAGATTTCTATATCATTTTCCAAGGTTCTCAAGGCAGCTTTATAAATGCTGTGGTTTTATTACTTTGGCAAGTTAAGACTGTATGTTCAAATAAAGAACATTGCAAACATTATGTGTTTTCATAAGGAATCAGAAGGAAGTATGCCAGAGCATCTTGACATCAGAATCTCAAAATTTAACAACATTATATGTATCCTTCAGAAATGGAAAATTGGACTCATACTGCGAAAATGATGACAAAAATTATTTGTTTTCAAAGTAAAACTGCACTAACTTCCTTGTTGCAAATAATTTAAAAATGTCTTCTAAATTTCATATTTAATATTTAAAAATAAAGAGTATTAATTTCAAACAATTTTGCCACTTTAAAATATTATACAAGAAGCAGTCTTGATTCAACTGCAGAAGACAAAAGGCTTAAATCAGAAATAGATATCTCAAGGTGTATTAAAGGCTTGTCTGTCACTGACTTAGGAAAGTTAATACATTTATAAGCATGCATAACTTACAACAGGTTAATAGAAAGGAATAATTTTAACGTATTAACTACTCCTAATGCATTCCCTTTATTTAAAAGATGCATATTTCATTACAAATGGCTTACTGAATTATGAGATGGCTTTTATATCTCTTTAATTCATTTTGAGTGTGTTACAGTTTATTCTAACCTGCCAGCAACTACCACAACTATCCTTACTTCACTTTCAGAAAATGTTGTTTTCATTACACATTGCTTCTAAGTATATTTAAAGTATTTACAATGAATTTTGAAATATGAAAATACATTTTATGTTAGCACTTTGGGATTTTGTGTGAAACGTAGGTGCACTGTTGATGTTTAGAATTATCGTTTTTATGGGTTTGTATATTTTTATATCCATTTGCAAATGTATACATGTTCTAGTACTGTAACTGATGTGTGAAGGACTGGCTGAAGGGCAGAGTCCAAAAGGTTGTAGTGAGTGGGGTTACATCTGGCTGGTGACCAGTCACCAGTGGCATTCCTCAGAGCTCAGTCCTGGGGCCAGTCCTCTTCAATTAACAATCTGCATGCAGGACTTGAACATGCCAATAGGAAATTTTCTGAAAATACCAAACTGGGAGGTGCTGTGCACATTCTTGAGGGACAAAAGGTCTTGCAGAGTGAGCTGCATACATTGGAGCATCGGGATGAAATTTAACAAGTCCATATGCTGGATTCTGCACCTAGGACAGAGTAAAGCTGGGCACAAGTAAAAATTGGGAAAAGAGAGGCTTGAGAGCAGCCTTGCAGAAAGGGATCTGGGGGTACTGGTCAGCAGCAGGATCAGTGTGAGTCAGCCGAGTGTCCTGGCAGCCAGGAGGGCAAATCCCATCCTGGGGTGCATCAGAAGCAGCATCACCAGCCTGTCAAGAGAGGGAATTATCTCTCTGTATTCAGCATTGGTGCAGCTTCACCCAGAGTGCTGTGTGCAATGCTGGGCCCCACAACTTAAGATGGATCTTGAGGTCCTTCAATGCATCGAGAGGATGGCAACAGTTCCACTGAAAGGACTGAAAGTCATATCCTGTGAGGAGTGGCTGAGGACTTTGGGCTTGCCTAGTTTGGAGAAAAGGAGGCTAAGGGGGCCTTTCTGTTCTCTACAGCTTCTTTGGGAGGTGCAGTTGAGAGGGTGGAGCTGATCTTCCTCCCTGGGATGTGATGATAGGATGTGTGGGAATGGTGAAACCATGGAACAGGCATCCTCGACAGGTGGGCAATGCTCCACTGATTAAGAGACTTTTGGCCAATGCCCTTAATAGCATTCTTTAACTTGGTCAGCCCTGAAATGGTCAGATAGTTGAACTAAAGGGTTATTGTAGCTCCCTTTCAATTTGGAACTATTCCATTTATTCTATTCTATGCTATGCTATTTTAAATGAATGAACACACAGTTGATACTGCTGATGAAGTGTAGAGACTAACCACGTTATCATCAGGGAAACATACAGGATGTGTTTAAGTTGCTTAAACATTTGAGATGCTTTCACACATGCTGCCAAGCCTCCAGCTGTGAGTCCAGAGGAATACAGTTGTGTTGTAGGTCTAGCATAATATCTGTCATATCTGAGAAAATGCCTCTGGGTACTTAAAATGGCATGATATTCTTTGGCATATGTATCTGAATAGCCCACTCATTGAATCATTCCCTTACTCCTCGTGGAGGTATTCCTTGAGCCTCTGTTGAATGTAGTGGTAATTTAAACAAGTGTAGCTCACTTGTAAACATCTGTACTCTTAATAGTAGGGCAGGTTGAACCTCATGCTCACTGCTTACCACTGAGTCATTTTCCTACGATTGTACTCTTTCCCGTCACCTACAGTTGAAGTGAGAAGATGTTTGATTTCTTTATCCCATGAATACAAGGTTATAATTAATTTCTCAAATGGCAACAATACAATGTATTTGACTGAAACTTTGGCTGGGTAAGAGTGATTACCTATATTTGACTAGAAAATTTTGTGCCTAAAGCAATCCTATAGGTATAAAGTGTTTTGAAGATAACTCCAGGTGAAACAGTTCACTCAAGACAGTTCAAAGGAAGAGGAAAATGAGTTTTATTCTTTTGTATTCAATAAATGCCTCCACTGTCTTCATTCTTCGTTTGTAGCTGTCTTGTTAGTTTTTGTAGATTTTAGCATCACAGTGGTAATTGATACTAGGACATCAAAAAAGATTAACCAAAGATTAAGTTGGCCCAAGAGTTTTTCCCGACACGTACAAAAAGTAAATGCCCAGAGAAAAACCCAACAGCATATGATAATACTTCTTCAAGCCTACAAGATTTCCTGAGGCAGAAAAGGCTTGTATGGATTTTTCTGACATGAATTTATCTAGTCTTCCTACAAGGCCATTTACATTTTTATCATCCACAATACTCCGTGTCAAGGTGATACACACTCTGTCTGTAACCATGTTTTGAACCTGACAGCTGACAGCTTCATTTGATGCCTACTAGTGCCTTTGCTGTCAAGGGGCAGAGAACAATAGATCAGTTCTCTACATGCGCTATCATTTCCCCCTCAGTCATTTCTTCTTCAAGCAAAAGAGTCCCAGACTACTTATTTATTCCTTGTAAAGACACTGTTTCATACTTCTCATATTCTTTGTTGTCCTTCTCTTAACCTTATCCAGTTCCTCTCTATCATTTTGTTTTCTGAGTACTTAGAGTATAGTCAGTAAGCAAAATGCTTTATGCAGCTTTATAAATATAAAAATAAAGCTTTATAGCTTTATTTTAACATTGCCCATTTTATTCTATTCTTCATTTCTAAAAACTCAGTAGTTACTGTTACTGAGATGCACCTAACATCTTAACAATTTTCTCTGGCATAACATAAAGAACATTTCTTTAACTGATAGAAATTGACTCAAAATTCAAAATGGAAAGTGATTCTTTTCCATGAACATCACCTTATATTTACCATCATTTTACTAGTCTGCATTTTGCTAGCTATTTTCTTCCCGAATCCCCTAAGATGCTTTTTTGGATCCTTCATAGCTGACCCTGGTCTTCACTATCTCAAATTGCTTAGTAACAGCAATATTTTCATTTCACTTTCACCTTTTTTCTAGGTCATTTATGCATATTTTGTATGATATGGGGCCCAACACAAAGTCCTTTGGAATATCATTGACGTTCCCCACCCACAGTGAAAACTGGCCATTTACTGCCATTTTCTCATTCTCTTTTAGAACCATCTTTAAATATTTACCAAGACCTGTTAGTCTGTAGTTTACCTAATAAACTTTTGTGATACACATAGTGAGCCAGATCTCCTTCAGCACTTGCTTGTTATAACCCCAGAAAGTTTATATCCACCTCTAAGTGAGACTAGGTGATAAAATACCTTCCTTGGCCCACAGCTCTGTGAAACTCTGAAGACAGCTGCCATCTGAGAATGAATAAGAATGTGAAGAGCATGAACATAGGGGATTCTGTGACTGTGGCTGGATTGTATTTATAAACTAACAAGCTCATATAAGTATTACAACTAGTACATTTTAATATTAAAATGCAATAAAATCATACTGAATCCTCACATTTTCCCCACATGTCCCAGAAGGCTTTCTACAGAATGAATACAAGAACAGCTATGAATCAAGTATAATTCTGGCTGCAATAAATAAGATCAAGAAGCAGCCCTAAGGGTAGCTCCAGCACAGTAGTTTACCATCTTTTTTATTAGTTGTATAAACAGCCTCAAGATATTTTGTCATGTGATATCCCCCTGGCACCTTTAAAAAACCTGAAACCTTTTAATCTGCCTGTAAAAGCTTGTAATGTGTAGCTCAGTCTTGCAACCCTGTGCCTTATCTCCATGTACAGCAAAGGCTAATTTGTCCCCTTTAAGCCCTTCACTGCAACCTGATGCTCTCTTAATCAGCCCCTGAAACTCTGCTCTGTTTATCCTCTTTTACAGAGACAGGTGCAAAGGATTTTATTAATGCAATACCTTCTTAAGTGGTTTAGTTTATCCCTTACTATTGATCCAATGGTTTAAATCCATTAAGAGGGTGCGAATGGACACTTTTATTCTTTGCTTAATAGAATCCATTCTAGAAAAAAATAGGATACAGTATTCCGTCCTCTTCTACACCTTTTTCTTCCCCTCTAAAACCCTAGACCAAAAGCAGATTAGAGAATATCTAGGTGCTATGTATTTTGGTATCATTTATTTTTCTGTCTGTTAATCTCCAAGTAATTTATTCAGATTTTAAAATTCATACATAACATTTTTGTAATAATATTAGTATTCTAAATATGACTACATACTAAAAGCCTGCTGAACTTTTCATACATGCTATATGTTACACAAGACATGGACATACTGGAGAGACTGCAGTGAAGAGCTACAAAGGTGATTAAAGGTCAGGAGCATCTCATTTGTGAGGAAAGCTAGACTGCTTACCTTGGAGAAGAGAAGGCTTAGGGAAAATGTCATCAATGTATACAAAAACCTGAAGGGAGGGTGTGAAAAGAACAGAGTCTTTCTTCAGTAGTGTCCAGTGACAGGACCAGAGCCAATGGACAGAAACAGAAACACAGGAGATTCTCTCTGAACATCAGGAAACAATTTTGATCCTGAGGGTGATTGATCAATCACTTGCACAGCTTGCCTACATAGGTTATGCATTCTCCTTCTTGGAGATCTTCAAAAGCCTCCTGAACATGGTCCTGGGCAGCCATCTCTTAGTGGCCCAGCTTGAGGAAAAGATTGATCCAGATGACCTGCAGAGGTCCCCTCCAACCTTAAAAGTTTTTTTTTAATTTTGTGAAAGAGTTAATGAAAATTCAGTCTTTTGTAATCTGAGCATGTAATATTTTTTTTGAGAATTCATAGAGATCCCATTCATTCAAGATAATACTAATGTTTATAGGTCTGGAGAAGCCTTTGTGGTTTCTACATGAGTTATGATACATAGCAGAGTCAATCCAAACTTTTAGTGTGCTCTGCCCTGGAAAGAAATGCAACGATAGCTTCCTGCCATGAGCATTTTAGCAGCTAAAGTAAACAAGCGTAGTAAGAGATAACATTAAACAAGACAGGTGTAATTTTTCTTTGACTTTTTAGTACCAATAAATAACAGTAATGAGGTTTTAAGTAGTATCTAAGGCCTTTCATGCTTAGCCATGGAAAACACCAAGTCTTTATGACAATGGCAGTAGACCTAGAAAAGCACACTGTCTCCATTAACAAGAGCTCAGGGATGCAGGCTGGTTCACCGCCTTTCTTGATGACTTTTTAAGCACTTGTTCCAGCATGACTGTCAAAGAATGAAGCATCTATATGTGTAAAGAAAGAGTGTTTAGAGCAGTTCAGGTTATTCTACTGAAAAGCAATATTCAATTAGCAGCCAAGAAAAAATACTAGTGTGCTACTTACGCATTCAGTGGAGATGTACGGGATGTGTGCTTCTTTGCATGACAGAGATACATCTATTAAAGTAAAACAGTCCACATACACAGCAGTAGGGAAATAGTTCTACCATAAAATATCTATGTTTTGAAAGCTATTTTTTTAATATGTAAATTTGCTCTTTGGAGGTGAAAGTCTTGTTCTTTACCCAAGTTTCATATTTATTTAAGTTTTTTGTGAGTTTTAAAGTTTGCTTGTTCTACAAGGAATTTAACAACCTCCAGGTTACATTAGTCAGGAAAAAAAAAAAAAAGGACTATTTCAACTGAAAGAGTAGTACTCCCTTCCTGTAAGACAAGAGGAAGTCTGCAGTCTCTTGCACCTTAGTACATGCTCTCAATGAGGTTATTATGCTGCTCTTGGCTTTGCAACAGACTGAAACCTGGTTAAGTATGAAATAATTCACTTTAGCTTGTGTGGTGGACCTAGATTTCTGAAAGACAATATGGTGGTATTTTACATTCCTGCTGTCTTCTGTAATTTAAAATCCTCTCAACATCTTGCAGTTTTAGAGATGAAATAACCATACATTTATACAAGTGTTCTCAATACCAGAGAAGAGAATGGCCTTCAAGTACAAACAGAAGAAGCTGGATAAGATGGCAGATGAAGGTTTTGTGGATATATTCTTCTTTACCCTCTCCCCTTACATTTTCTCACCTTGCAGTCTGGTTAATGTCAGTGTGAGCTGACAACAAACAAGTGACACGTACCTGCTGCCATGCAGTCACCCCGTGCCAGCTGACTGCAGCTGGTGCCAGCTCTCACGGAAGGCAGAAGAAAGAATCCTTCCAGCCTATTTCTCCTTCAAGTATGGGGTTTCTGTCCTGTGAGGATTCAAGTATTTTAAACAAAGTCCAAAAAGCTCCAAAAGAATGTTTTACAAAGACACTGCAAATCTGAGTCATTAATACTCACAGAAGAAAACATGTGAAGGCTTATGCATGAAGGAGCTAGTGAAAAGGATTAGGGAGGAAACACAGGTTGTTTTTCTTCCTCTCTCAATATTCTTTTTGTCATATTTCCACTTTTACCTCCTGCAGGATTTTTTTAGGGTGCTGACAAGGCAGTGCTGGTGCAACTATTTGAAATTTTTTTCACTAATGCAGGAACCAAACATTATATCATCTGTTTTGGTTTTTACCAGATGTCAAGGGTATTTGGTTATGCTCCCAAGTATTGGAATTGGAGGGGTTACTGTCTAGTGTAATTGCCACCTTCCTCCATTCTGTTATTATTGCCAATTTCTACTGAGCCAAATCAATCCTGACAGCTGGCCAGATGCTTATTGTGCCAGTCAGCAGGATTCTGGTCTCAAAAGAGCATCCGGTTATAAGGAAATTTTGCAGCAAACTATACAGTCAATCTTGTTTTCTAAAAATATCAACATAAATACTGAAGAAAAATTATTTAGTAGCATCACTAATACACCGTGTTTTTAAATGTGGAGGTGAGCACTTGACTTTTTCACTACAGATTCTATTTATATCTCATTAATGGAGACTAGTAAAAAGTTGGGGGTTTTTGTGGATAAGCTATGTATGTCATATCTTTATTACAGTCTGTGCAGTCCACAGACTCAAGAGCAGCTGCCTGAAGTGTAAGCCAACAGCACAGAACACATTTTTCTTAGTATTTGTTTCACGAGGTCACAAGTTATTTTGGTTTGGAAGGTCTTTGGGACCACGACTCTTCAGATGCCTTATCAATTTTTTTCTACTGCCATATAATTAGCAAATAATAGGAGGGTTTGGGTTTTTTACTGATCAGAGCAGTTAGAAAAGTACAACACTTCCCGTAGAAGACATCACTGTTCTCACACAGTTTCTTTAGACAAACCTAGATTTGTTTTCTTACAGCTTATTTTCACTTTGCTCACAAAACCTTTCTAAGAGAATAATGAAGAATGCATTACTTCCATATTGCCTTCACTGCTTCTGCTTGAAAAGGTAGAGTGCTTCTATATTTCTTAACACAGAAAAAATGCTAAGTACCGATAGGCTGTCTGGTTTTTCATTTAATAATTTTCTTTCCTCAATGGAAGCAGTTGGCATTATGATCTAAAAATATGTCTGTTCATCCAAGGAGTGAAGAAGAGGGAATAAAAGTTCCATACAGGGCAAAGGCTATTTGCCCTTCCTAGTGTGGTGGTCCATGTGTAAGACAGTATGCTTTGGATGCCTCTGCATATGCTGAGACATACTCTCATACGTTTCTTGCAAATCTAGAAAGCAGGTACAGCTGGTGAAACCCTACTAAGCCCTCAAAGAGGCCTCCCACTGCCTCTTGCATTCAATTGTTCTCACAATACCACATGCAATGGCTTGTTCTGCTTTCATTTTCTGTCATGAAAACAAGCTGATATTGTCTATATATAAATTCCAGCATCTGAAGTCCACATGCTGGATGTAGCTGCCTCTTCTTTGCTGAGGGTATTTCTGTTGGGGAGAAGAAAATGCCACAAAGTCAGAGCATTTCTGGGGCAATTTGTTTATTCAATTACCATGACACTTCTTTCAACTAAGGTATTTATAAATTGCAGCCTCATTGCAATGGAAGCCTCAGGTTTTCAGCTTTCCTTCTTTTGGACTTATTTTGACAGTATAAAACATCCTTTAGAGTCATTATACTAAATTATACCTTCACTAAAGAAACTCCCATAGAGTCCACATATATGGTGCACTTGAGCTAAAAGCAGTGGCAAGAGAAAAGGGGTGAAACAAGGAATTAAATCTCCTGGCTTCTCATGGGACTTCTCACCATCTCAGTCCTGAGTTATTTCAACTTACTTTTACCATATTCAAAAGGCAGTTAACATATGTTCCCATTTTTTCCCCTTTAGTCACACGGCTTACACTGAGAACATATGTTAAGTGATTTTTTTTTTACTTTCTTTTGTGCTCTAAGTGCTGTCTGGTACTAACTTTTATATTACTATATAATGGATTCCTCACAGTCATTGTTTTTTCCAGTTAATGGAATGTCCTGATTTGAAAAGTTTAGATATATCTTGAGTTTACATCACTTCAGAAATAAGGGCACAGGAGTTAAATATCCTGTTCACTTAACTTCATCTTTATTTCTCCATTTTCATTTCACAACTGAAAGCCTGGAAATTTTACATCTGTTTACCAATGACCACACACCATTTGACATGATAATACCAGCCAAGTGAATCTCTCTTAAGTGTAATGCTGTTACATATGTCAGAACTGAGCAGCAGTTATTATTACCCTTAGTTTAAAGGAAGTGAAATTAGCTCCTGGGGATAAATTCCTTTAAAGCACCAGTAAGTACATATCTCTTTTCTTTGCCATTGCTAGTGCAATCCACTGTGACCAGTGAACAGCAATTCACTGTCATAGAAGACCTAAACATTGGCCCAACCTTCCTCCTTATTGTGCTGGGAGACAGTAATTAAACTCTTTGCATTTCCTCTCCTTTTTGGCAAAGTGATTTGAGCTTCTATCAAAAAAAAAAAGTCCATATGAGCTGTGAATCCTCATTCTGAAGTTAACAGGAGATATTTCTGGTTAAACATTTTGCCCACAGCCCTTGTTCTTGCTTGTTTCTTCAATGCCCCACCTCTGTGCTACTTTTTTCTGTAGGTTTCCTGCCCAGGATTAATCTGTTTACATGTTCTAGATCAGGGCCAGCAGCATCCAGAGCAGCACCAGCTCATTGAAAACCTGGTATTGCTGCTATGGAGACCCAGTTGAGGAAAAAATACTAATTTTTTTATGCCACTCTGAATTGGAAGAAGATCTATGTGAATAGACTAAAAGGCAAACCAACACAGGAAAAACAAGAGCACCTGTGACTTGATCCCGCACTTGAGGAGCTTGGGAAGTATGGACACACTGCTAGGAATGCTGTGCCAGTACCTCAGAAAGCAAAGTGCTCGAGAGGACAGCTCGTAGTCTTGAAGAAATCCGAGGGATCCGGGCTAAGATGATGATCAGAAAGTTTCAGTACTGTTGTAACCAGCCAAGTGAGTATGACTGTCACAGCTTTCCAATTTCTTAATCATTTTCCAACCTCTCCTCATGACTTCAACTAATCATAGCCATTTGGCACAGTGTGTTCATTGAGGTGGCTGGGCTTTCTGCACATATTTTTGTCTCTCTTTTCCCCAGGCCAATCTGATTCTGGTGGAGCATCATGCTTTCTCCTTCCCTTGTTCAGGCATCTGGCCTGAGCATGGAGGCAGGTTTCTCTGCTGCTGTCACAAATGTTTTGGACAGCAGCAGACAGGCCTGCTAATTTCTTTCTGCTTGTGCCTTTGCCTGATTTCTAGAAGTTCAGTAATGATCTGTGCTCCGCATAGCTTTGTCAACATGCATGAACGGAGCGTTGCTGAAGCCTATGACATCTGTAACAGCTGTGCACTTTTAGCATTTGCATAAAGCTTCCTGCCTATGGATATCATGTATATTTTGCATGAGAAAACAGTGTGAAGTGACTTATAGAAAGAACTAAAAAAATTATCTGAAAAATCACAGAAAACACCACCAAACACCAGATTTGCCTTTTTGCTGGGCAAAGGGGTTTCCTGGATAGCATAAATTGAAGTGTAATATGTTCTGTCTTGACAGAAGTCACTATGTATAATACAAAGCTTAAATTCTGCGTCTTGGTGCTCAGTTCCTTAAAAGTGAGGCTCACTTAGAAAATCAGATTATCTCAACTCGACTACCAGTTCAATGACAGGTAAAAATATAGATATGTTGAAACAAGCATGTTTGCAAATGGCAAGCTTTATTTTAGATTTTTTTTTCAAAGGCCAATTCAAATTCTACTAAGTGCTCAATGGGATATCATGATCTTTCTTTGTGTGTCCTTGTTTTGAGTTACAACTCAGAATTTAAAATGACAGAACAATAAAGGTATTTTTGTTGGTATATATTTAAAGAAGCTGTCCATCCAATTTTCAAGTGAAATATTTCTGAAATGCATGATTTAATACAGAAAAGGTTTTTGTTTATATGTGTTAAATGATTTTTATGTTCACTCCTTATATTATTTCATGATCTTTATGCAGTCATTAAGAAACTCCTAATATTGATTTTAGTTTTGCCTGAAGATGAAAGAAATCTTGCAAAAAATGTTAAAAATATAGCTAAAACATAGATGAATAGGCAGGAGCTAAATGAGTATAAAAATTTCCTAAAATAAATTTACTGTTTTCAGTCAGTTTCTGTGCTTAATAAACTTATAAAATTTAACCACGTGGTATATAAAATTAATTTATTACAGTCCTACTTAATTCAGTATGTACTATTTTGCATTAGCATAAAATCTTCGGGTTTTTTAATCTCAAAATTAAATTCCACTTTAAAATGAATTCATATTTGTTGGCCAAAGAAAAAGCTATAAGAAAATAAAAGTGCATGACTCATAGTCTCACTTCTAATGTACAAAAAATATTTAATTTAATTTAATTTTGATTGACTGCCACAGATAAGCAGGTTTGGCTTTCTGTAAGTGAGGGAAAGATAATGCCAGGCAGAGAGAGGTTTGCTGAGGATCATCCAAATTCTTGGTATTGTACCTCTCTTCTATGTGTCTTGCTGGTTTATGACTATCTCTCATCTTTTTTTTTAATTGAAGACTCTTCTGATGTGAGTTTTCAGGAAGGTATTCCATTGTAGAACTGAAATAAAAAATTCAGCACTGAAGCTGTCATCTTAATCATAATCTGTTAACTATGATTATGTAGTCAGATTGCTGAAGTGACTTGTTAAGAACCATAATCTCCATAAATAGGAGGATCTAGCAGAACACACTTCACTGATGCTGCTCTTGTCAAGTGAATAACACACAGAAAAAGACACCTCCAAAAAGTGGTTCACTTGTGTATGGCCACCATGGGTCCACCAACAGCAGAGTAAGAACAGGAGCACATCTGGCGTGGGGCTGACCCAGGCTCTTCACCACACCTGCAGCCACCCATCTATGGAGCTGGTGACAAGGCTTCAGCTTCTCTGATGGAGACAGAATTCACAAACCTCTCCTAATGCCAAACTGGTGCGGTGACAGCATTGATTTGGGAAGAGGAAGCTGGATGCTTGAGTTTCCCAGAGGGATGCTGCAAGCACTAGCTGGTCAGCAGCTAGCTGTGGACAATCAAGTATTTAAAAGGTATGGAGGCAAAAAGGGACAATAAGAGCAGTGGTCAGACAGTATTTACTCTGCAGCACTTACAGGACAAGCTGTGTGTCTTCCTATGATACTATATCTATTCTGGACCAGAGCTTATTTCTATTTTTGCTACTTTTTTGTGAGGTATGTAAGGAAAAATAGCAGGAGCACAGCTCATTAAAACAAATTCAAAAGCAGGAGTGCTTTGAATTTTATGTCTATTTTAACAAGTGCTTTCAGACACGTTTCTGTCAATTACTTCTTTCATATAAATCAAGCAAGAATTGCATTTCCAATTCATATTCAGATATGTTAACACATCAGATCTCATCATGATTCATCTCATCAGAGAACAGAAATATTCCATGAGACCTATCTAACCTATAAAAAATAGGTTGTTCAGAAGTTCAGAAACTTGCTGAAACTCCCACATATGATAGAAAGAATCATATTCCTTTTTTTTTTGTGTAATGATTTCTGATAATTTATATCTTTAAAAAGTTGCAAATGATTCATATAGAAAAATGGTGACACTTGCTGAGTATGTTTTGTGAGTTACTCATCTATGCTAACTTAACATGCCATTTGATCAAAGTCATATGTTCACAGACTGTTAAAACAATAATTTTATTGTTAGGAAAAAGAAACTTAGCAAACCATACATTTTACTACAATGTCTTGCTATTTTTTTTTTCTGTAAGTACATTTTGCTTTCAAGAACCAAATTTTACAATTTTCCACAGGCTGTTGATTTTTGTATGATTCATTTCACCTAACTTTAGATGTCTAGATTGCCTAAGCTTCTACAGCTAATGGAAAGGGCAATTCCAAAGCATCCAAGGTATTTAACCTATCTTATGGATATTTCTAAAGATGACCTGGATTGCCTTGTGCTTTTCTCTACACCGCAGTTAAATTTGATTTTTAGATGCAGTCTAAGTTCATTCCTGTAAAATTAATGAAAGACTCTTTTTCCTCCTGTTCTGCAGAAAGGCTTAACGTGGTCTCACTTGTTTGAGGTTGCAAGAGGAGGATAAGTAACAACTATGGTGTGTTTGACTCAGATTCTCTTTTCCTAAACCCACAATAGATAAGATAAACTTATTTTCCTTGCACACTCTTCTAAAGGAGTTCATCTATATTCAAATGCAAGTTCAGTTTTCATACTGGTCCAATAAACAAAGCTCCTCTAGCATGGCTTTCATAAAGCTTATAGAGAAGCTGGGTCATTCAGGAGTGCCATGTGGGAGGACAAATGAGTATTCCAAAGGCTACATATATTCATCCCTAAATCATAAGAGAGAGATAACTTCAGCAAATTATGTAAGAGAAAAAAAAGCAGTCTTTCAATCCTTAATGTAGGTTTGATCTAAAGTCTTATGATGCTATATTGAATCTTTTAATATGAGTTTAATGACAATCCAGACATAATTGAAGAAAACTCATTGAACTGGAACTCAGCTTCTATTTTCCTGCACAGCAAGAACTTACAAAGTAGATGAAAGGCCTCAAGTAGGAATTAATCTTAACTAAAAGCATTGTTTTCCCTTACTAGTGTTTAATCTTCATTTTATTTGTTATAGCCTTTTCTACTATAATTGAAAAACTAATGAACATTAAGAAATAAATTTAAGTGATTGACTCATTTCCTCATGGAAAAGGGATGGAGCTTTTCTTTAAGGATCTCTGGTTGTCTGTGAAAACTGAGGGCTGTAACTACTGAGCTTCTTACAGTTGTTGAAATAACCCTGGTCTTTGAATTGCTACAAGTCAGGCTCCAAGCAATTGGAATTCCTCACTCATGTTGATACAATATCTATTTACCGGGAGTTCAATTAAGAGACAAAATTAGAGAAGACAACATCCAGTTTCCTGTTTTCCAAAAGTTTAGTATATTTCTATACCATAAGGGTAACTGGCAACCAACTGCCCTTTTAATTCCAGAGCATGTTTTCCAATGGTTCTGCTGCAGCACACCAACTGTAGACAGATTTATGTTCCAATTTGATATAGTGACAGAGGTTGATTTTTTATAGACATAATTAAAGAAAGTGTTCACTAAGGTTTGTAAATTCATAGACACTTCACAGTATATAAATTAATTTTGTCAACATTAGCAAACCCAAATTATCCAACAGTAGAAGAGTAGAACAGGGTCTATTGACCTACACCAGACTTTGATTTTATGAAAAGTGCAGCAATGGCTGTCATGAGGTTTTACAAGCTAGTCATTATGCTTTGTAACATCAAATCATCTTTCTGGATAGATTTTTCCATTGTTCTGTTTTCTACAAGTGAACCAGTGTCTGTATACATATCTACATCCATTGCTAGTGAAAGGAATAACAAAATAGTACATTATTCTAGGTTTATGCAGACATGTCCTTGGTTCTGTAAATGAAGCTATATAAGTATAAATCTAGTTTATCACAAGCATGAATTATGTTTGCAGTTTTAATTTAGATATTTTGGGATAGTATTCATAGTTGAAAATGCATTCTCTCCTATTAATGGTTAGATTCTGTGTATATGTATTGAACTGATCTTAGTTCTATCTAACAATACTTAACAGTTTCTGAATAATCTTTAAAATTCTGATTATCTGCTTGTTTTAAATTTTAATATTTCACATCACTAGACTTATTTTATATACTCATTATATTGGGATAGTAATTGTTCGTGCTGAGAAGTATATGAAAAGATTAATGGGTTGTGACTCAGTACCTGCTGAGGCTTCAAGGAAAATAATTTATGCATTCTTAACACACTTAACTTTGAATTTACTCCTCAGCAAAAACTATTATCTAAGGTGAAAACATTCATTGACTTGTGATGGTAATAATGCTATCTGGATGTACAGGTACTAATATGCATATTATTGGAATTGAGGATAAGATAAAGGCTGCAAAAAATCAAAGTATGTTGAGGCTAACCATAAAGGTCAATGGGAAAGAGACAGTCTTGTACAAATGCATCAGTGGGGAAAGAATTACTGAGGAGAAAGTAGATCTATTAAAAGAATAAAGCAGTGCAGGCAATTAAATAAATGGTAGAAATTGCTGCCATGGTATTTTTATTCAAAATTTTTCTTCAGAAAAGAAGTAATATGAGTAATTAGCATGGAAAAATTGCCTGTAAAGGTAAAGTTGAACATGTGCAAATCAGTCAGCTGAGATGCTGTGCTGCCCAAGATGTTAATATTTCTGTTTAAGAGACAGAAGAGATTTTCAAAGCTGTAAGAACAAATGATGTCCTACTCTCTAGAAGTCAGTGACAGTCAAGAGCCTCGTGACTGCATGTTTTGCTATGGTGACAAATGCAATGCCAGTTCTCTTTTCAACCTAGAGAAGAAGTGGTGCAGGAAGGTCTTATCACAGTTTCAAGCACTTAAAGGGCAGCTACAAAGATGAGAGAGGCTCTGTCTTCACAGGAAGCCACAGGGAGTAGACAAGGAGTGTGGGTACAAGTTGCATTAAGAGAGGTTTCATCTTGATATAATGTGGAAATTTTTTACACTGAGAACAATTGGAACAACTTCCCTAGGGATGTGGAGAAGTCCTCATCACTGGAGATTTTCATGATTTGACCAAAGAGGATGCTAAATAATCCAACTAAGCCCCTTTTTCCACTGAATGTTGGACCAGATGGTCTTCCAAGGTCTCTTCAGAGAGAGGGCTATTCTGTGTTTTTATGATTCTATTTCTGAATCTGTTTTTATGATTCTATTTCTGAAATGAGGAGCAGTAGCAAAAAACTAAAGGCATAGGTAGGTAGTCTCCTTTTTGCTTTTTCTTTTTAAAAATAGAAAGAAGTGAACAGTATGGACACATGAGTCCCACACATGTGACTTCCATACCACAAAGAGCATAAAGACAGTAAAGTCCTGGTAAGCAAGGAGCATGGAATTTTAGAGCCATTTTATTTTGCAAGCTACATTCATTTCTAATACAGTATTTGTGGGTAAAGCCTTCTTATTTTAAAAAATTATTCTGACCAGCAAAGGTCATAGCTGAAAAAAGTGTTTCAATCACAGAGGAGGAAGAGCTGTGACATGAGAAATAAATCTTCTTTCATGTATGCCATACTATTTTAAAGAGTTTGTTTTCAGGTATCTGTAAATAAATTAGCTTTTTTCATTTGAATATGTGCTTCCAACATCTCACCACTGATTGCAGTGCCTGCAGTGGGTACCCACATCTTGGTCTCAAGAGAGTATTTACCTGTCTCTCCCATGCCTTGTGGTAGCCATGTGTATACACCACATTTACAGCCCTGCTCTGGATTTGAGCCTAGCAGGGAATCTCTCTGAGGGGAGAAGAAGCATTGTTACACAAATCAACTCAAATCACACCCAAAGGCTTCATTCTGAATCGATCCAGAAACTAGTACAACCCTCAAGATACATTAATGATGTATTGTCTTCTTATTCTCAGGCTTTTCCCAGCCGCACCACTGAAAGGGTTCCCCCAGTAGTCAGAGTCTGCAGCCGAATGACTGGGCTGAGAACAAGACAGTAGCCTGTCCTGAAAAATAAGATCTCATTTCATGACAGTTCACCTTCATGCAGCTCTTTGGAGTGTGAGCTTTCAGAAAGAATCTATAAAAATATTTAGAAAGATACAAAGGATTCTGAGGAAGAAAATATTTCAGTCATTTTGACTATTTAACTTAGGAGAGGTAAAAAAACTGGATAGACATATGTATTACACAGAAGGTGCATTTTGGGTCATATAGCATTCTTTGGTGTGTGCTGCTTTCTCATGGTGGTAAAACTGTAGCTGGTAAGGAGCAATCTAACTGAGGCAAGGGGATTGTAACACAGGCGTTCTACTACATGCATCTCTTCCATTTCTGCTTTTTGAGTGTTGCTTTCAGGAAACCTGGGACTATGTTATATACGAGGCACACACAGTTAGCCTGACACATTGGGATTCACTTGAGCAATTGCCTGTGAGCTGCACAGATGGCCAGAACACATACAGTATGCTTTACGTGTTCTGGATGCATTGCACTGATTGCATATGCTCAGCAGTCTGTTATTCAAAACATTTAAACACTTGGCCACTGATCAAAGTTGCAGCTACTCCTGAAGCCAGGTCATTGATGTTCAGTAATCCTAGAGAAATTCTTGTCTCACTGATCTTAAAGGAAGGGTTAAGCCAACTTGCCTGCTTTTCATTCACAGGTAGAATGACATGGTTGTGAGCAATAAGAACCTGTGGAATCCATCACTTCCAGTCATAAGGGGCTGGAGGGGAGGCTGCAGGAGAACTGAACTTCTGTACTACGAATCAATGTGATTGTGTAGAAGCCATTTATTTATTTTACAGCCTATTTATAGATTTTAAAACTACTGTTCACACAACCATACATACCATGATCGGTTCCCTATCCAGTCCACAAGGCAAGCACGAACACTCCAGCAAATATGTTTGGTGAAAAGTCCTCTGCTTCACAGGTGTTCGTTATCTTGGTTCTCACTGCCTTGGTATTCTGTTTTTCAGCATCTTCCTAATATAGTACAGTTTATGCCTCAGTAGCCTTGAGAATTTCAGTGAGTCTGATAAACAGGCCTAGAGATGATTTGGCTGGAGCACACTTGGCCTAAGCTGTTTAAGTGTATTACAACAGGAGGCCGAGTGCATTTGAAGAATCAAAACAAATTTGTATATGAACCATTGTCATGTGGACTCACAGAATCAAGGAAACAGAAAGACAGAATGGGTCAGATTGGAAGTGACCACATTGGGTCTAATGGTCCAACCTCCTTGCTCAAGCAGGGTCATCCTAGAGCACATGGCACAGGATTGCATCCAAACAGTACTTGAATAACTCCACTGAGGGAGACTCCACAACCTCTCTGGACAGTCTGTTCCAGTGCACGGTCACTCACACAGTAAAGAAGTTCTTCCTTATGTTCAGGTGGAACTTCCTGTGCATCAGTTTCTGCCTGTTGCCTCTTGTCCTATTCCTTGGCACCACCGAGAAGGGCCTGGCTCCCTCCTCTTCGCACCCACACCTTAGATATTTAGAGAAAGGACCTCTCTGAGTTGCTTCTTCACAAGGCTAAATAGGCTCAGTTCCCTCAGCCTTTCCTTGTAAGAGACATTCTCCACACCTTTGAGCTTATTAGCCCTCTGCTGAACCTGCTCCAGGAGCTCCACATCTCCCTTGTGCTGTGGAGCCCAGAACTCTTTTCACTTAATTTTACGTACTAGACACTGACATTACTGTATCTGTATCTCCACAGAGAAATGTGACATTCTGGAGGTTGGTGCCTTTCTCAGCAACTACAACAGTACTCTAAGCCAACTTTAGACTCCAAACATCATTCCCTTAGCTAAGTACTGAAAGTAATGAGGGTGAATCTGGTAAGATATGAAGTAAAAAGTCCTTTGTAGTTAAAGCTGAAAATATTTAATTGTTAAAAAAGAAATATGGAACAAAGAAAGGGTCCTTTATTCACTGTGTATAGGAATAAACAGAGAATATTCTATGTGCAAGCACATGGATGTCTTTTTATGATGCTCTGAAGATCTTAGAAATTACCTCAGTTGGACATGACTTGTTGAGGTAAATCATTGCTACCCTGAAGAACTTTTTGGGGTTAATGTAGTGTAAAATAATGAATGCTATTCATCAGTTGACTGGATAAATTTGGTTCTGATTTATTTATAGCAAATAGAGAATGAGGATTAAAGTACCTAACACTGTAATTGAACTCAGGTCCTTTTCAAAATCCCTGTGAGAAAAGCACCACTGTACCTTTTATCTATTGTGATATAATCTTTTATTATATCTGTGCTGCACTTCACAGTTCTTTATTAGCTCCCTGTACAACTATTTACTGTTCAGAATTACTTCAGGTGCCTTTCTGCATAAAAGTATGCTGGCTCTAGTGAAAAGAGGAAAAAAAACTCATAGAAGGTTGTCATGTGTGTAAGGCACTTCAAAGAAAAATAGTGAGGCAACCAACACATCAAACATATTTTTATGAATATAATTCAAATCTAGTATTTAAATATTCCTAAATTAATAATGAATACAACTCCTAAAACTAGGAAATAAGGTAAATAATATTGCAAAATCACTTTTATTACCTGTGATTGTCCCCACCTTAAGTTCAGTAGCATTTTAATAAAAAAACTTGTATTTCAATATTTTTTTTTTTATTCTTAATTCTAAAGAATTAATCTGTTGATTTTGAAGACTGGTGATTAAAGGACTATTTTATGACTTTTGACATAAGGGCTAATTCTTCAACTGTTCCTGTAATTACACGAATGAAGTCTTGGCCATGGCAATTTTCATAAAGGTCAGATTAATTCTCAGCCTAAGAGCACTGCTTTACTGGATACCTTCATTTATGTTTTTTGAAACAAACATTTTTTGAAAAGTCACTGCTTGTCTCTCCCTCTCTGACATATTATGCAAAATACTTGCAAAGGGCAAATTAAAGAACTGCTTCAAAAAAGCTAAATATACAGTAAAAGTGGATTTTTATTCTGCCTTGTTCTGAGGAAGATTAGTGCTCCCCTAGCACTAATTTGAAAGGTGGCCAACAGTCCTAATAAGATATGGGATTCCCATGCTCTATCCTAGACATCATATTTAATACTTTACAGTTATGCATCTGTATTTTAAGAAACAAATGTATTTGGCGTTTTGAGCATCTTCATTTGCTGAATCACTTATCCTAGGCTATCTTGATCAGATACATTTTTTATCAGTTCTCTCCTTCTAATCAACTCCCTGGATGGGAATGTTCCACCTCTGAATTTTCATGGGGTTACCAGGAGTTCTGGCTTTTGCCCACATGTAGAGGAACAATAAAATGATCTACATCTTTGCTTTCTTTGTATGATCACAATTATAATTTGAAACCTAAGACTATTCATCATGACTAGGATTCAATCCTGCATGGAGCTGTGCATGTCTTAAAAATGGGTTTTTCTTTCAATGCCTATTGGCCGTGGTTCTAAGGGTGTTTGACGTCTGATGGGAAACACTTAGCTTTATACAGATGGGGAAAGAAGGCTGCATATGATAATATCCCATAGGACAGTTCTTAATTGCCATCTATACTTTTATGTCTTTACTGAATATGTATAAATCCCGTTGCATAGGTAAATCTATTAGAAGGTGACCTGCTAAGTTTTTAATTAAAAAAAAATTAAGTTCTGCAGTCCCTCACTGTCCCCTTTTTATGATCTTCAGGTAAGGGAAAATAATGCATCAGGGATTCATAGTATCATAATTACCTTTTAAATGCAAAATTAACGCCTGAATTGTCTGAAAACCAAAGAGTTCCTTATAAAAGATAAATGAATGACTACACAAATGACTTAATTTAAGACCAGCATAAGGAAAAAGGACATAAAATCATATCTTTATATATTTAAACACCAAAATTGTAAATTTATCTATCTATACAGCAGTATATTTTGATATAAACACTTGAAACATCTGAGATGAAAAAAATTCACGAAATCTGAATCCTTTTGTGGGGTCTTGCTCAAAATCTCAGAAAACAAACAGTGGAAAAAGGATTTATTGACGTCATTAAACTTTTGATCTGTCTTTACAATACATTTTTATTCTTCACATGTTCTGTGCTGCAAATATTGTTTATGTATTTATTATTCTTTAGCAAATAAAACAAAGCTTGTGGAACATAGAACAGAAAACAGATTTTTTTTTTTTTCAACTGGGATGTACAGGCAAATCTGCGCTTATTTATTATATCCCTAGATTTGTGCATATGGCATTTATTTTTGTACAGTCTTTCAGCTGAAGTGAAAGGCTTAAAAGTAGTCTCATTTCAATTTTCATCATACCAAAGAGTAGGGTACTTGAGACTGCTTAAGAGAAGAAACACCTGGAGCACAGACAATTCTTTGTTATCCTCCTGGAACACATTGATCATGCCTCTTTAATACCTGATAAAACATCTTAGTGACCTGAACTAGCCCAGCCAGTTGAACACAGGTATTGTGGAGGGCGACTGGCTGCATCGAAGCAGATGCTGAAAACTGGTTTGAAATGCTTTTGCTTACTTGTCCTATAGACAACAAGCATTTCTCATAGCTCAGATAGCTACCAGTTGAAAAGGGAACACTTTGGTGTTTAATACCCTAGTTTTTATTTTCCTTATGGCTCCCTGTACTTTGGCTCTTTGCCAGTGAAACATTAAAATCTCTTTCTCTGACCTTTCTTTTTCCCCATGCATACTGGATGAAACCAAGCTTATCTCCAGCCAAATAAGTCAAGACAGAGTTTCAAGATACCAGAATTTGGGTGGAATCTTCCATTTTATATGGCACATAAATTATGCTAGTGGAAATTGAGGTGACAGAGAGCTGCTGGCTCTGTGTGTGCATAAGTTTTACGAGAGAGGAAAGGGAGGTGGCTAAGTAGCAGGACCCTGGCTTGCTTCCATGGTAAAGCAGGAGGTAAATCTAGTGCTGTCCAATTGATTTGCTCAAGGTGTTTGCTGGAAGTGGCTGCTGTCTTACCTATATATTGCATAGCGTGAATCTTGTATATTTGTCAGAAAGATTATTCTGAGGTTTTGCAGTGCAGCATGAGCTCTTTCCAAAAACAACTGTCTGAGGTCTCCAAAGCAGATGGTGTCACCAAACTTTTTATTATGAGTTCTCACTAATTTTGTTTTGTAATAAGTAATGAATATTATTCCAAAACAGTTGTTTGAATAGGGGTGGTAAAAAAAAAGTCCATGTTAAAATGTTGTAAGTGTGTAACTAAAATCCTTTTTGTCAGGAAAGTGATCAGATAAAAAATCATGAGTAATATGACACTCATTTTGGATCCAAAGTAGTGGAGACCAAATTCAATTAATGTTCTCATTCTCCCTTTTGCTTTCTTAATATTTTTAAAAGAATTTACCCTAAACACACAAGAGAGGAGGAGACCTGTTTTGAATGTTGTGCAAATTAGCCAGGGGTTGGAGATGTATTAGTAACTTCCTGTGCAGGAAATTACCTAGTTGTGAATATGTCTAATGGAAGCAGTGATTGCTGAAAAGGAAAAAAAAAAAGGTATTTCAAGAAGAACCATGTCTTGGTTAAGGATTTGAAAGAAATGAATGTGGAACAAAGAACTAAAATGGCTTTATGTGTCTAGCTTGTCCAGATGCCAATTAAAAATACATATAAAATACATAAAATACAGTTATTTGTAACAACTGAAAGTTCTAGAAAATGTTAAGATTATTTAAAGTGGTGCCTCTGCAATTACTTCATCCCTCCTGTACTTGTTCTTTCATTTCTGACCCTGCTTTGCAGTCTCTGACACTCTTTTATCCTTAGTTGTGGTTATTTCAGAGAATTAAACTAGAAGAAAGCCAATCTCTAGGTGGAAAAAGAACACACTGTGAAAGGCCAGAATGATAAACAAAGTGTTGGGAAGGAGGAAGATCATCTTGGAATTATCTAATGAATTAAATTATGGTTAAGTTTTATTAAAACACCTAGATTTAATTAGTGACACATTTTCTTTAGGAAGCTTCGTCATGCAGGATACATTAAACTTTAAAAAGCAAACATAAATATGATGTGGAGAAAAATCCCATGAGAACTATTAAAAATAACCATGCTTTTTCACCTTTTTTATTAACTTTTGTTAATAGAAAAGATGAAAAATAGTAAGAAATATTTAGATATTTCCCACCACTAGAAAACTGGTGGAGGAATTAAAATTAGGAAGAATCATTCAGTTCTAAAACTGCCATTAACTATAATCTTTATATTATTAATAAAGACATTTTTTAAAAATAAAACACTGTGGAAAAAAAAACTAAAAAACCATCCTGCACTACAGAGACCATTGCATTGATTATTAATTATTATAACTGTTATTATTTGATTTCATTTAGAGATTTGTTTAATTAAAATAAATATTCCCAGTCCTGTGCATTAACATATTTCTATTATGTAAACAGCTTGCACCCATTTCTTATTAGTAGAAATGTAACATAGCATTGCGTATTTAAAGCATTCAGTGAAAACTAGTTATGAAGTTGAATTTAGTTATTCTGGTTATATAGTGATATAATGGATTGCCAATGAACACAAAGAGTTTGGAATTCAGCCACTAAAATCCATCTGCAGAGCATTAATTTAGTTCCTAAAGGGGAAACCTGGGAACTCCTACCAAGAGGGAGTCAGATGATTCTGTGTGAATGAGGGCAACTGAGAAATGATTGATTGTGCTGTCCTTGGAGGGAAGGACTTATAGCTCTACTATGTGTCTTTGAGATGGCAAGAACTAAGAGCTTTTCTTGTGAATAAAATTTGAATATTTCTTTAGTTGCAGTTGCATGCAGGGAACCACTGGAAAACTCAGATAATTTAGATGTTTGGAATCAAAAGACTTGCCATTTCTATCTGTTCTTTTTCTCTCCCTGTTCCTTTGGTTATCTGAGTACCTTCAGGGCTACTCCTCTTCTGACTTTTCCCTGCTGCTGTGCTCAAGGCACCTTGAAGTGTACCTCAGGCAGGGGTTCAATGCCAGCTGCCTGGTGGATT
This sequence comes from Promerops cafer, assembly GCA_013398275.1. Lineage (NCBI taxonomy): Eukaryota > Metazoa > Chordata > Aves > Passeriformes > Nectariniidae > Promerops > Promerops cafer. The sequence continues at coordinate 334,019 of VZSE01010195.1, forward strand.
CCCAGCAGGAGTTATTTGGGATGGTGACATGCATATTAGAAAGTAGAGCTTGTGCAGAACCCTAATTAATTTCTCTTAAGACTACGAAAACTGGAGTGTCTTAAGCCATTAACTTAGAAAAAGTCAATAATTTCACTTTATTGGAATCTCCAGGCACCATTTGTTTTATTCTAGATACATTCACTTGCTTTTTGTTTGCATGGCAATGAAAAGTGTCTATTTTTAGTTTGAGCTCTTTCCTTTGGTCTCTAAGATTTAGTGTTTCATCTAGGCTCCATCAACCACCACAGAAAATGATCCAGTAAAAAGCAAAGTAAATCATAAGCTGAGAAAATTTTTTTTCAATAGACTTCAGGCAGATCTGTCAAGAAAACATGCTAAACTCCTCTGACACAGAGTTTTAGCTACCAAAAAAACTCAGCAGAAGAGCAGTTACAACTTCTCATCAAATATGTTCAGATACAATCAAATTCAGATTTGCAGTTGAATATTCCACCTTGCTGCTACTGGAAGTATGAAGCATTAGTCATTAAGACTGATGCGGAGAAAAGTGAATAGGTTCTATAAGCTGGAATATTCACAGATTTTCCACATTATCATATGCATTTTGAGAGAGTGACTAGGTTTTATTAACAATAAATTATCTTGAGCTGTTTTTAAATAGTTCTCTTGGGCACAACACTGATAATGCCATATGTTACTTTTTTTTGTTTCTCATTCTCAGTTTTTTTAATTAAGGGTGCATGGGTGAAAGGAGTGAAGTCTCATTAATTTAATTAATGGATTGAAAGGCCACATGACCATGAATTAACATGAATTACTCTATAGAGACAATATTATTTTTTTGGAGGAAAGAAACATTGCACTGACCTCTAGTCACCTAAGTAAAATGAGTAGAAATAATCAACAACCTGGACTGACTCATTAAGAGATCAGGAAATTAAAAAAACTTTAAAACAATTCTTACACATTAATTTCTTTTAAAATTGCTACTTCTGTGTACTGAAGTTTGAAAAAATCTGCTAATTCATTTTGGTTATCATTTATTACTCACCGAGGTATTTGCAAAAGAGAAAAAAATTGGTTTTTAGTTGGTCTAAGAGAACAGAATTCAAGATTTATGTGAGAATTTCTATTTTACCTTTTCTGCCAATGAAATGGGACACTTGATGAGAGTTTTTTCTGTACTTTAAGTTTCTCATCTGAAAAATTAGGGTGTTCAATCATAAGCAGGTTTTTAAATCGCATACTAATAAAGAATGTGATAAATGGAAAAATGAGCACTATTTAGCATGCTAAGGAATTCTAGAGGGAATAGTTAAATTTTTAGGGTATGCACTTGAAGGATATTCAGAAACTCTAAGACTCATTTTTCTAGTGCACTAGTTGATACCAGTATTTGATCAGGAAAATAAGAGCTAGTTTTATTTAGTTTTTTTTTTTCTAAGATTTAGACATTTTGTCAAATGCAGAAAAAAATAATTGTAACAAATGCGTATACACTAAGCAGTAAAGTGGATATTTAAAATAATCAATTAAAAAGAAGATATTTCTACGGCTAATCAGCAGTAAGTTATAATGATATTTAGGACGTAAAGGGTTCTGAAAGACAAGTTATATATTTGTCTTCTCTTTGCTTGATTTCTTCAATAAATAGTCCTATGGGATTTAAAATATTTTGGTTTTTTATGTGTGACATTTGTCATGGATTTTTAGAGGGGTGAATGAATACACTGTTATCTAAATATTTGGACATCAGAGTTTTTTTATGCATCTGGTCCCTTATTACAACATAGTAACATGTCCACAGTAATACAAATTAAACCAACCTGAGATTTATATAGTAATAAAAATACCTTGGTCTTGTCCCAAAGAGAAGTCATATATCTAATTACAAAAGAATACAAAAGAATAATTCTTCTCAGTTTGCCTTATGACTTGGAGTACCTCCAATCTTTGAATCACTTTCTGTCAGAATGCTTATGGTCTTATGACACATACATACTTATATACTTGCTTATGATGCAAGTATGTGTTGGAGACTTTTTATTTACAAATACTGCCAGAGTCACCAGTGGACCACTTACAGATGCATACAACTGAAGTGAAACTTGCAATCTACAACCACTCAGAAAGTGCATTTATGAAAGAATACACTTGCTCTGCTACTGGCAGTGTTTTATGTGCAAAGAACTATTGCAGCAGTCTGGTAACATTTTCCCTGTCTTCTGGTATTTTTTTCTAAGTACAGTTCAAGGTATGGTATTTTGCCCATAAAACCTTTTACCTTTTGACTCCTAAGTATCTTAAAGACCTGCTCTGTCTTCTTCGCTTTATATCAGTAGTTGAGATCAACTGAGACATTTGAAGTGACAGCCTCTATATTTAGTTTAAATGTCATGGGGCAGGTGACACATTCTCCTTAGAGCAAAGCCTTCGATTTCTAAAATTCACTTCTCCTGTTGTTACATCAGAATTAATTTCAGGCAGACTTCATTCACAAGCTGTATTCAGATGGAGCAGGTTGCTTAGGAAGACTTCCAATCGACTGGGGAATTCTTTTCAGTCATTTGCCATTCTCACTGTCAATCTATATTATTATGAGACATGCCTTCAAGAAGTCTTGCTGTATTTGTGCCTATATCTTTTTTTTCCCATCCATTGGGAAAAAGAGCAGCTATACTGGGAAGCTGCCAGGACAGCAAGAATAGCCTCCTGAGTGGGTACATGGAACATATTTTGAGACCTCTGCTGAATGGAAAAAAAAAGCAGTAAAAAGCATTTTGTAATTTTAAATGTATAGAATAACTCAAAATATTCTCTGCAGTAGGCACAGAGAATGCCTCACAAAAATGAACTCATAGCTTCTATTTTGATCAGACTTCCTTATCTATAATACATTTTTGCCTCTCTCACACCTTCCATTAGGCTCTGGAATATATGAAGCTCACCAGCATGTGAAATATTCTTCATGATACCCACTGAGCTATTTTACCCACTGTTTAACTTTCAGCTGAAATACAGGAAGCCGGCAGGTTACAAAGGAGAAATTCTCTATGCAGAGAATAGAGATGCATCTCTTACCACTGTCTGCAGTGTCTATTGGGTTGACAGTCCAAATCCTATTAAAGTAAATGAGGATGATGTGATCAAAACCTCACTGATTTAAAAGTTTGTCTCTGACTGAATTTCTGTCCTGCAGTTTAGGAGGAGCCTGACTATATGCTTTGTGAGTAAGTCATTTAAACAAGGAGCAACTATCTTCTCTGTCCACTTGTGCAAGTCAACTTCGTTTCACTTATTGTGATTTAACATAAAGAATCCCAACACGAACTCCGGTCAAATTTATTAATATTAATTCACCCCAAGTAAGTTTTACCCTGCACTTTGACACTGTAACTCCTCAACAGTTAAACGGGAACAAAGTTGAGCTGGGCCAAAACTGAAGTTTATAAGTCTGTCCGAAGTTCTAGCCAATTATTGCAAATACATCATATTAGAGAGTGCTCAAGAACTTTAACAACTCTTTTGGCTGGTTAATGTATTAATTATTTCTTTTGCTTTTGACATAATACATTTTATCCTTTCATTTTAACTTATCTACATTTTAAACAAGTTCCCATGGATTCAAAAAAGAAAAAAAAATAGAATTTATTCAAAATTAAGGCAAATTAACCTGGGTATTCCTTCTTAAGTATCTTCTTCACTCCAATAATCAGTTTTCTTTTCTGTTTTTCCAGTGGTTCTGGTGTAGCTTGTTAGGCAGCATAAGAGGGGGAACAGCAGGGAAAGAAACTATGATAATTTTTCTTGTGCTGGTGATCTAAAATTATGGAAACTAAAATCAGGAAGGTTGAAGGACTGTGTAAAAAATAAATTTATATATCAGTATGTGTGTATACATACATATGCATATATGCTCTCAAAAGAATCCAGAAAATATGTTTTCTAACATTTCAGAAAAGCATGTACATATACTATATTAAAAGTACATTTTAGTTTTGTAATTTTTTAATTAATTATGTATCATACACATAATATAAACTGCAGCTGATAAAAGATATAGTTATATTGCTTAATGACTACATTTTGAATCACAAATCAATTTGCCAGTGGAAAAAAATGGATTAGTTTTTTTAAATACCCAGCACAACACAAAGTTATAGATTTTTGGATTATAAGGCAAATAGAACTGAAACTGTGCCACAATAATGCATATGAGCTTCAAACACAGTTACAGAAATATCTGCCTGTATTTCTCATCTGAAAGACAATAGAAGGTTTACTGGAAAGTTGTGACAAAATCACAATACTCTAGTGGTTAAAAACCTTTTTCTGATTTCCTCTTTGAATATATCTTATGCATAGTCCAGTTTTTCTTATGTTCTTCAACTAAAGTAAATCTTCTCTGAAGTTTTTGCTTCTTTTGAATTCCAAAACATCTATAGACAGCAAAAATAGCTCATGGGGGGTTTTGGTAGTTTAGATAAACTAAATATTTTTAGTTCTCATCCAGACATCCAGTCTTCTGGATCATCCAAATTGTCTTTCTTTGTAGCTATACCAACCCAAAGATGTATTTGTCTACACCACAAGTAGTTCTCTGTGTATTAGTGTAGCTGCAAAGTCCATATAAGCACTACTTACAGCACTAAACTTTTCACTTGATGCAATAACATTTCATTCTGCAGCTGATAGAGAGAAATAATCCAAATGAGTTCTAAATCACTCAAAATACCTGTGTCTCTACTGTGACAAGAGAGAGAATGCTAAAGCAAATAAATTAGGTGTGTTGTGATCTTTATAAATATAGGAAATATAGGAGCTGAGTGCTTTGAGTACTGAAACTGACTCTCTCAGGCCTAACCAGGCAAGGTTTCTCAAAACAGAGGTTTTAGCACAAAAACCATCTTGCTTCTATGTTAGGATACAAATCACATCTTCTACGCCAAAAAAAAGTCAAAAATGCACTGTGCATCTTTCAAGGTCAATTTTGCTGTTTCCCACCCAGCCTTGTGTTGGTTTGATTAAAAAAAAAAAATGGTTCTTGCAACATTTTAAATATATTCTTACTCTAAACAGTAAGGTAGGATAAAGACTTTCTCAAAATGAAGGAGAAGAAAACATTATTGAATGATGTAAAATCTAACCTAACCTCTTCCTATGTTGGCATTTATGTTTATTTTTTCTTCAGAAAAGAAAGTGTTGAATGAAACTGGCTCTATATCAAGCTTAGTGCTAGAAGCTATGATTCCCAAGATAATGTAATTTAATTTATTATCTAAACTGCAACGATATTTTTAAGCTGTTGTCTTCTTAGAATCCATTCTAATATAAATTATTTTATTCTAATTAGCCCAACCAGAGAAGTAAGAAGTGTGATATTTCATTGTTTTGCTTAAAAGGAGAATAAAGACTGCAGGGTTTGTCACAAAATAAATTCTGTGATTCCATAGTTTATAGTGGTGAAGGTCAACTTACAAAGAAATTATTTTGGAAACCTTCAAAGCAGTTCCAGCTCTAAATCATTAGACTTACTGTTGTGAAGTACATTTCATTCATCATATTTTATAAAACAAAAAGTTATCCAAACTATGCTAGCTCAGCAGCATTCTGATGACAATCACTAATGGGTTGATTCTAGCTCAGAAACTTGTTGACTCCTAGAAGACAAATGAGTCTTCAGAAAGAAAAAAATTAGCATCAGTGACACTCCCTAAACCAATATGGTTGTCTGACCTATGCAACACAACAGGTATTGTTCTTCAAATTTACTGTCTACTGCCACCTCCCATAGCAGAAAGCTTCAGGGAATGATAATGAAGTGTATTTTAGGACACAATTCTTAGCTCTGCCAGTGGGATTCATTAACAGCAACATGGAAATCAGATAACTGAAATGGGTTTAAAACTGTGGGAGTAAAGCTGTCATTGAATCTCAAGGTTGTCGGAACTTGCTGACGATAAGTATTCTGCAAGAACTTTAATCTGTTATTTCCAAGTTTCTACTGCAAAGTCTGTTCTAAGTATTCTGGGAAAACAAAAACACAAAAAGAAACAAAAACAAAAACAAAAACAGAAACAGAAACAGAAACAGAAACAGAAACAAAAACAAAAACAAAATCAAAAACAAAATTAAAATCAAAACCAAAATCAAAACCAAAAACAAAACCAAAAACAAAGCCAAAACAAAACCAAAAGCACTCCCCCAAAAAACAACACAAAAACCCACAAATAAAACAACAATAACAAAAGAAAAAAGTGTAATTTCATATTTGGAAAAAGTGGCAACACAACCAGGTTGAGAAATGTTTAGTGTCATAAAAACTCTGGGCCATCTGCAGGAGTTACCAGCCAAGCTGCTCATAGACATGCACCTAGTGTGCCCTTGCAGCAGGGACAACCAACCTGCTGATGAAAATGCAATCTCACAGCAGCCTCCACAAACTTGCATCAGGTTTTGTCCCTGCTACAGGCTTTTCTGCTTCCCCAAAAGAAGAGGGACCATGACAAGCCATTATACTTTCTGATTCCCCAGTTCAGTCTGATGTCAACAAATGTTAAACATCCAGGGTCTTTTGCCTTCTGGGGTACAAGGAATTATAAACATTTTACTCAAGAGAAATAGGCACAATAGGCACATACCTACTGATCCAATATGGAAAGATTGGCCTCAATCTGCTTTCCCAAAGTTGGGTACAAAATCTATGTCAGAATCTAGAAAAAAGGATTGAAATCTTGACACATTTTTAAACTGCGGCAAAGATCAATCATCTTTAATAACATTACTATTAGTGTTTCATAATAGATCTCCTCAGTTCAGTCTTGGGTCTTGGTTTTAGATTGTGTATGACATAGTATCTAAAATCATTATGCAAAAAGGAAAAGGCAGTGTACATAGACATAAAGTGAATTATGGGTCTGGAAGTCTTCCCAAAGCCAATGTGGAAATGCCAAGGTTGTCAAAACCTGATCATGGGATATTAAGAATTCTTTCATCTTATATTTCCATGCTACCATTAGTGAGTGCATTCTAAATATCTAGGGAAGCCATAAACACATGCAGTACAACTTTGTATATCATAACAGTGACAAAGAATAGCTACCTCATTAAATGAATTATGAAAGCACGATTTTTTTGTACATTTTCTAGGTGTTACCAAGCACAATCTTGAATGTCAGTATCTTAGAAACCATTAATTGCACCCTATGCTAAATTATCATCTAATGTCAAGGAAAAAAAGTTAAATCGGATTGTATGAATTATTCATCACTTCCAATTCAATATGAACACTGTTCTAGCTGAGTGTTAAGCACTTTTGAATAGTGTCATAGAAGGTGAACACTTTTCTGATAACAGAATACCAGAAACTGACCTGACCTTTATAAAATACAGGTCCCAAAGAATCAAGAATATATGCTTTAGGAGAAAAAAACAAAGTTACAACTAAAGATATTAACATTCTTAATAGGGTTGTATACGTGTTTCAGATCAAATCCACTCACATAGGATTAAGACTCTCAAAAATGAAAAAAGAAATGATGCAGCAAGAGACTGTTGTCTAAATCTAATTACTGTGTGAAAACCAGAATTTAAAAATCCCATGACTTGGTGATCTGAAAAGCCTATGGTGGCCTGATGACCTGAAATTTGAGATTTCCTATCCAAAGTAAGATTTTGAAACTTGCTTTCTTGAGCATATTTTAATGGTTTTTTAAACTTATATTAGTTGATGTATAGTATTAGTGTATAGGAAAAGCATCAGATGTCCTTAATTCACCACAGTAAAACACTGTTCCACAGAAGCTGCCTTACATACTGTTTAGAATGTGACTAACCTCCAGCTGGCCTATGAGTCTGCCAGCTAGGAGGAAAAACAGTAGAGAAGTAGAAGGATATAGCAACAACTTCATGAAGTACAGCAAGAATCTTTAGTCCAGGAGAGAGGAAAACTCTCCCACTAGCACTTGTGTTCTCTCTGTGTCATTCTACACACTACTGTCCCTCTGAAGCTTTTATCCTACTAGTTACTAGCTATCTGTTAATTCTAAATTAGTTTATTAAAAAGTCAATTGTAAATATTAGTGTGATAGAGTTCTTCCTTTGCATTTCCAGATACTATGTCCAGCACATGATATTTGCTTAATAAAAAATAGTGAAACACTCTTGTGAACCTGAAATTTAAAATAATATCTTCACACAAATTAGGACTAGGAAAGAAACCAAGAAGTTCCCTAAGTCATCACTTCCACAAAAAGCTCAAAAATCATCTATTCCTGAATAGGGGAGGTATATGTAAAGAAATAATTTTTTCTTGTTTTTTTTTTTTTCTTCATTTAAAGCATTGACACAAATACATAGTACCTTCAGTTTCCTCATGGATGCATTCACTTATGCTGCTAGGTAAAAGAGACCCAGGGAGTGAAATTGAGGATTGCATGCTCGATTGAACTTGCTGCTTAACTGATACCTTCCTCTATATTTAGTTTGGACCACTCTGACCAAAAAAAAAAATTGGTGTAGAAGACAATAGGTCTAAGTACTTTAGGCAGAAGTTAGTAGCATAGATATGTCAAGCGTGTTGTGCTTGACTCCAAGCTTAAGGACTCATATCTGCCCCCTTTCCTATTTAGTGGGACAGACAGAATCTATCCAGATTCCTAAGCACAGCTGCATCTTGAAAACAGCAGTCTGAAGGCTAGGTGATCTCAGTCACCTATTCATCTCACAAACACAACTTACTGAGGAATCTTGCCTGAAGATAGATCTATGGTCAAAAGATGTCTACCTGTAATTTACCATCTAAAACAAGATGGAAAAAAATTAATTCCAAAAATGGCATGGTACAGCGATACAGTGTGTGTATTTATACTCAAAATTTAGAAGTAGTGCTAGAGCTTCAGCGAAGCTCAGTTCGCAAGGGAGAGAGGAAAAGAGTCAAATAGGATAGTTCTTAAAAAAAAAAAATTAAAAATGAAGTAATACAAAATTATGATAATGAAATTTCACTTGCTTCTATTTTATTTTTTTTTTTTTTTCATTTTCTGCTTAATGGAATTCTAGTTTGTGAAATGTTTCCTTAAGATCTTTCAATGAATCAAACAGACACATAAAATGAAGGAACGTCATTTAGACGATAACCAGGCATTGCATGACGTATTTTGGCGAGTTACTGAATTTGTTTTAGGCAATTGTGTAAGACCAGGGTTATGCAGCATAAACTGATAGCACATCTGCTATGGTTTATAGCTATACAGATAAATATTTATCTACAGTAAATTCTGGTGCACTCTGAAACTTGAACAGCATGGAAGTAAGAGTTCTGTGTTAAAAGAAAAGTGCCAGAAAATACATTAATGGGTAAATTTATAGCTATTTTTTAGCTTTAAAAGGTCAAAGGTTTAAATCAGCAGGCATATATGAAATAAAAACATTATGGTGTTCCGTATATCCTGCAAGTAGAAACATCACATACACAGGTCTTTACATGATAATACAGTAGTTCTGGCTGTCCTGGTAGAGTTTTTTGTACAAAAGAGTAATAAAAGCATTCAGTTAAAAAGGAATCTGAAAGTTCCAGAATCATGGAAACTGAGTGCAATACCTGGCACCTATTATTATGAAAGAATGGTTCAGAATGGTAGGGACTATCTTCTTGTGCAATATTGAAAAATATTTACCAGTATCTTCACAATGTGTGTTTTCTCTCTGGACAGCTTATAGATAGGAGTACACAGAGATTTGAAGCAGCTATCCATATGTAAGTACCTGGTAAAATCTGAGATGCTCCAGGGAAGGTGAGACAGGTTTATCAGCTGTGACACAGGATCTGCATGAGAACCTACCTATGAGAGGATCATCTAAAGCTGGGCAGGCCATAAATGTGAATCACATCTTTAACCATCACCTCTACGTGGGCACCTGAATCGAGCCCAGGTTAAGACATTAAATAGCAGCACAATAAGAAACAGCAAAACTTAATGGAGTGCAGGTTATTTCCCTGAATATTAGTGTCCTGTGCATTTTTATGTGTTGAGAGTTGTCCCACCTAGTTTCCATCTCTAGAAAACTGTAGGTCTCCTATGGCTCTCAGCTAGGGATTTAAGAGATATATAAGCAGCTTCCTCAGATGTCCCAAGCTGGTGGACACCTATGCCTGCACAACTGAATATAGTCCATAAAATCATAGTCGTAGTATAATTTTATGCCAGATCATCTCTGATGGATCTTATCTCCACTCCTTCTGTTTTTTCAGGTATCAACTATTTATCTGTGTTTGTGAGCCCTTTTCTGAACCCAGACATCTCTCCAAGAACTGGAAGTGATGCATAAGTATGCCAACCACTACAGAGGTGTTAAATCTTCCTGTGATTCAAGAATAAAAATAGTTGCACCAGAGACAACAAGAGTTTGAAAAGTTAAAAAGAAAAAAAAAAAAAACAAAACACCAAACTTACCTAGAGAGCTTTTCTATTTCGTTATCCAAAGGATTTCTCATCAGTATGCTGATAAGAAAAAAGACACAGATGTGTGTTTCCCATATCAAATAGTGCTTGTTATTCTGTTCTTGAGGCTGCCCCAGCAACCAGTGACCTGTGTGAGAACCTGTGCTGACAAGCTCCACAGGTATCCAAGCTTAATGTAGCTCCAGAGTGCTTTTAATAGATAAGCATAGTCTATCTGTTCTGGCAAAGAAAAATAGGGCAAGCAATCAGACAACCATCTTCCATAACCTGAGTGGAATATTTAACACAAGTCAAGGGTAAAGAAAATAATCTTCCCAGAACAATGCCTTGAAATGCCATTGAAAAAAAAAAAACCCGTCTGTGTTTATACACATCTGTGTGGATATATATACATCTGTGTGTGTATATATATATGTATGTGTGCATGCACTTACAATAGGAATGCGAGATTGCTCCTTTGTTTGCTTAGATATATTATTAGACAGAATAGAAGCCCTTTCTCCATAATAGTCTAGATATTCCACTTAGTAAAATGGCTAGGAAATATTATATAAAACCAGAACAACATAATGACAAAAAAGTGTTGACCCACAAGAAAATGAAGTTTTCTTTACTCATTCTAATTGTCTAGAAATGAAAATTCTTATGCTACTGCACAAGATAGAACACAGAAAAAACCCATAAGGTTTTATTTTTTTAACACATTTTCCTTTTTATTGAGTTTTATTCCCTTTTTATTGCCAATAAAATCTACAGTAAGATGATTCTGGTGCAGTACTGTGTATTGCAAATTCCCTCCTACTGAATTGCTTTTTTTTGTTGTTGATTTATACAAACAGACAACTGAAAATAGAGTACAACAGATTTTTTAAATATTTTAGATGACATTAGTTTTTTTAAACCCTAAATTTTAAAGACTTACCTATTAATCTTCATTTGCTATGTGCAATTTAAGCATGTTTCTATATGGAATAAAGTCTGTGATCATTAATTAAAAAGAACAGAAAACAGCTTATTAGCTTATTGGTTAGAGAAGCTCTCATCACATTTGAAGTACAAGACATCCTGAAAATTAGAAAAAATATCTCCTTTGAGTAATGGAGCTGGAGCTGATAATATGCTGATAAGACAGAGAGAGACAAGGAGTTTGGATGTTCCCATTCTCTCCGAATGGTCATCTCATGTGACATGATCCATATCTTACTAACATCAGCATGAATGTTGAGTAATTTTGTGGAAGTAGATACTGGCACTTCATCAAGTTTTTGAAGTGTTACTAAAGGAAAATGGTGTAGGGAGGAAAAAGAAAAAGAATGAATAAGCAGAGAAAAAAGGCATACAGGAATTAAGTCAGTCTGACTGAAACAGGGGAAGACATGATATAGGGGAAGACTTATAGGGGAAGACTGGCCAAAGGTTCATAATTCCTGATCCCAAATGTCTAAAAATCATGATATTTGAAAGCTAGCAAAAGGCTCTAATGCTTCATTTTAAGGTGCAGGCTACTTAGGTCTTCAGCACTGTAAAGATTAGACACTAGACATGCTTTTGAATGAAATCTGAATTATTTACATAATCATTTTCAAGCGGTAGATATTTATGTAAAACATCAGCTATTTATAACAATAGCATGAAGGCTGACAACACTGTGCAAGTTTGTTAAAAGAATGAACAAAGGAAAAATATATTGTGTGAGTTGGTAGCATCCCTTTGCTGCTGTAATATGAAAATCAAGTGTAGGAGAGTAATCCTGAAACTCACTGTCATTCATGCCTATTTACTGCCACTTAGGAAACTATCACAAAATAAACACAGTTTGCTATCATGATCAGAGATATAAGAAAAAAAGGTGGGACTAGAAATTTGTTAAAAAATTAGGGTTTTTTTCAAATTCAAATATTACTTTTCTCTCACATTTTATGCTCCACACAATATTTTAGGCTCCTTTTCAGTACTACCATCAGTGAAACATATTCTATGATAAAACAAGGTTAAACATTGATATGTAAAATTGAGTCTGAAGGCTGCATTTGTTAAAAAAAAAAAATTTATATATGTTTCATGTAATTCTCTTTTCTTGTCTCATTAAAGTGGTGGCAAAATTCTGCTCTGCTGAAATCAGATAGAGTTTTGCCATTCTTTTCCATGGTGCCAGCATTTCATTTACACATCCAACATCCACTCTATTTCAGACAGAATGTTGGTTCAACTTCTCCCTTTACTCTCTGTCCCACCTCCCAGAGATTGCTGTTCTCGTAAAAGAAGAGGAAGATGATCCTGAACTACTGTAGTCTACAGGATAATATTTCATGCACTGGTTAAAAATTCAGATTATCCTTGTATACTTTCAGGTGTTTGAAAGATAAAGGCTTAAGAACTTTATCTATTTCCAAAGACCTTATAGCACAACAAAAATTCCACAACATATGAGATAGAAAAAAAATGGAACAGTGACTATAGCTTGCTATAAAAATTAGGTGCATTGTAATCCAGGAATAAAAATTACCAAAAATAAAACATTAAGATAATTTTTTTTTTTTTAAAACCAGAGCATACTTTTTTCTGTTTTTCTTTACCAGCTTCACTTAGTGCTCCTTTTGAGCATCAAACAGAAAAGAAAAAGAAGACATAGAGAATAAAAAGGAGAGTAGGAATCTAGGAGAAAGAAAATTGAAAAGGTGAAAGTATTCAAAATAAAGATATAAGTAAAGAAATAATTCAGACATTGAAACAATCAAACTTTTAAAGGAAAAATAAAAACCCAGACCTCAAACATAATCTCTTACTTGTCTTAAGCTGTAACTCTGAGGGGCATCTAGACACTCAGACACCACTCTATGTTTTCCAAAACAGACAAATTTTATAAACCAAAATCCAACAGTAAAAACATTCTCATTTTCTTTCTATGACATATATTTCAATCACAGAGGTCCTGAAATGTAATCATTGTTCTCTGGTGAGACTTTCAAGGACTTGTCCTGTCTTCTTACTCCCTCATCAGTGGAAGCAAGCTAGCAAGGCCTGGAGCGAACCCCATGATGGTTTTGTGCTGTTTTCCAGGAGGGCATTTTAAACAGAGTGTATATTCTCTGGATAAATATTCTAAGAAATTTCTGTCAGTAAAAAGCCTGAAACATTTCAAGAGCGTGTTTGCTTACGAGCACAGCATCCACAGGAGTGATGGGAAGTGTATGTGGTTGGCTGCAAGGGCAGGGGAAGGTGCCACCAGTTCGCTCCATGGAAGGACTTTTCAGCCAGCTTATTCAGACTGCGTGTGCAACCAGGCTCTCTATGTCCCTACTTTTTTTCCTCTACCAGTTTAATCTGAGGTCATCCAGAGGTCAATCCAATGTGTATGTTCCTGAGATAGGGCTGTAAGCCATATGGAAGAAACAATACACTGGTTCATGATCATGGAAAAGCACAGCGTACCTTCTTCCTCTTATTCTTTCTTTCAGCTTTAATGACAGTGAGGAAGCTAGATTGGTAAAAGTTACACATGAGGACTCTCCTTGGGGAAAAGTGAGATTTTATGCATGAACAACAGGATTCTACTAAAATGAACTAATGAATTTTTTCCCTGCCTTACAGGGAAGTCATGAACTTTTTATAATATGTGTTCTTAAGGATTTAAGATTCTCAATGTAAAAAATGTGTGTAATTAGTAAACCTCATAATATATGAAGAAAAAAGGGGTGATTTTGCTAGATGATTGTGTAGATTATATGTAAAACAAAGAGTTTATCACATATTATCATTCCATATGAGTTTCAATATATTGATATATTCTGTGGGGCAGAACTGGTCCTGCATTTACATCCTCTTTTGACGTATCTTTCCTTAATAAACAGACAACTTTGTTCTGACACAATGAAAAAAAAGACATCTCACTACAAATTTGTCTTTCAACTACATTGTATAACACCTTCAAATTATTTCTTGAAGTTTTTTTCTCTGCTGGGGCACACTTGAAAAAATATTGTCATTCTTCTTGCTGACATTGGTGTTCCTTTTGATAAAATGCAACTCATCCTGCTTTTGATTGTGAGACCAATATAAAGCACATTTTGCTACCACTGCATCTTGGCATTTGAAATTACACATTCCAAGTCACATTGTATAAGCTCATTATGATCAGAAACAGGAAAATCTATTTTTTTTTTTCTTTAAAGGAACTATCCAGAAACTGGTTAAATCACATGCACTGCCCAATTACTTCATTCTCAACCATAACAGCAACATTTGCTTTTTTGTCAATAAACTCCTTGCAAACAATCAAGCCACTCACTTGGAGTAAATGACTGGTTGACCTCTGATAGCTGTGGAAGACAAAGGTATCAACACAAAGATATCACTTTTGCTTCAGGAAGTCCCTGTACTGAAGATTGTTTGAAGCTGGGAAAATAGCCTGAAAAAAACCTATCACACTTTCAATTTTTTTCCTAAAAGTCATCTATAAACCACTGTCAGATGAATGATAATGAACTTTGGTTCATGTAACATACTACATGAACTTTGGTCTGACCTATGTATTTAATATTTTTTGTTGAGTGATTTTTTCTCTTTTCAAGCTTCTGTTCCTTTATTATTTAATTTTTAATGTAGTACCAGTCAGAAGGAAGAGGAGGTGGGGTAAAGAATTTAGAACCAGTCAAGAAGTAATAAATTCAAGTTTTCTATGGTATCATATAAGGACTAAGAAATACAAACTGAAACTGCACATATTAAAATGTATTCTGAACAATGAAGGTGTCAACTGACCACACAGAGGAATTTGGTGCTATTTGACATAACTTAAGGCATCCTGGACACCACACAGTGGTGGCAGATATGATACAGGGGTGTCCTGTGTCTTTCTGGAGTTGCAAACAAGGGTCTAGGAGTATTTTCCAGGGTGGCCCAAACAGCTCTAGGCATCTTTGCTTAGGCAAAGCAATCGAATCTGTTGGTACAGCACCTCCTTTTGCTCATTTATCTCCATGAACTTGGAGCTTTGCTCTGCAATCTGCCACTAAGTAGTTCCTACCTGAGCCACATCTTGCAAATTTAGATGTTTTTCTTTAGCTTTTAAAGCCTCATTGATTTACTGCAACACTATCTGCAACTTCACCTCACTTGTATATTTCTATTATCACATCCACAGGTTATTTCAACAAGAACAATGTATGTTGCTCTTTTATTCTTCATGGCAAGTGCAATACCTGGCAGCCCTGAGAACAGATTCATGTAGGCATTTTAAACAAGGACCATCTTTGCTGAAGTTGTGGTTTTTTGTTAAAAGAGTCTGCACTGATCGTGGAGTCAATAATAAATTTTCATTGACTATTTTTGTGTCTGTTAATAGATGATAACTCTGAAATTATGCTGCCAAAGCTAAGCACAGTTTTAGAGACTTCTGATAGCCCCAGATATTTCTGTACTGAGTAAGACACTTGCAATTCATGTCCCTTTACAGAGAGGAACTTCAGAATACTGTGAGAATTTTTTTATATAACTAACTTTATTCCCCTGAAGAGAGAGAACTACATTACAAATCTGATATTCAGGATTCTGAATTGCCTTTTACTTTCATGTTAAATTTCCCCATGGTTTCCTTTACTACTTTATTGGGTTTAATTGTCCTTTTGTTCAGCTCAAAACACCGTGAGCTTTACGACAGACAGCATCTTTTAGTGACAGTGTTTTGTTTTTCTTGAATAAAAGGTGGCATTTATGTTCTATTAAAGGAGGAAGAGCAGATGATAAAAAGAGGTTTTGTTTGCTTGTTTGCTTTGCTTCCATTTCCCAGAGTCCACTCCAGAATGCAAAATACAGAACACAGTGGTAGAGACTGCACTAACTCTATGCGGTGCATTATGAAAAACCTTTTATCTCATTGGGAAATAAAGGCAGGAAATTGTGTCACAGTTTATTGGACATAAAACAGTGAGCCATCTCACTGTGATTGAAGGAACACGGTTTATAAGTGCAGGTTCTTCCAGGTCTGTGTGCCATGATCTCTGCTGGAATGCCTTGAGCACTGGGAAGGCTGACACCCTTTAGCGTCGCTCCTGTGGACTAAGGGAAAATATTGCATCATAAGCCAACTGCCTTTTTCTTTTAGCTCCTTTTATAGAATCTTCTTTTCTTTCTGCAAACAAGCAATAATACCTTGCACTAAGACACAGCCATTTGAAATGTCTCCTGCACAAGCAAGCAAACAGAGTGGAGTATATACTGTTTACTCACCCTCTGCTGCTCATTTATATGTAAGGTCAATGATGAATCAGACTTGGGCATAGATCTGTTTAAATCCTGTTTTTTAATGCCAGCTTACTTAATTCTTGCTTGAAAGACAAGCCAAATTTCAGGACTTATCAGAGCATTACATGAAGTTAACCTCCAGTGCTATTCCCCATAAAACTCTGATAAGCACATTTTAATAGTTCACAGTCAGCTAGAGTAAGATAGTCACAGAGAGTTTTTCTCAAGAAATTAATGTTCCCCGCAAATCAATAGCATTGAAAATACCAAAGAAGATGAGTATATGGAATTCAGTAGTTGTGCTTTAAAATAGGTACAGTCCACTTTGAGAAAGAATTAGCTGCAAAGTTTATTGGTGTTTCTATTCACACTCCACTGTTTTTATTGGTCAAGTATAGAGCACCACTGCATGATGTCAAGTGTTTAAAGAGGGAACAGCTGTGTAGATGTACATCTTGCTCAGGGAATCTGTTGTTCTTCTGAGGCATTATTGTCTAAAAATTCTACTTTCCAGCTATCATTATTCTGAGAAAAAGGGATGGCTCTTTTTTCACAAAACTTTTGAAAAGCTTTGCTGGAGAATTTGACAAGTCATAGATGTAACTGCCTACTCCATATTTGATTCAAAATAATGTTAAAAAACAGCATCAAGCTCATTGTATGAGTTTTAGTGCCTTTTTGATGGAGAATGTACATGAAGAGTGTGCTACTCTTTTTCCTTTTGCTAAATTTGAATTAATAATTATCTGATTATTCAGGAGCTTCCAAATAACTGGAATATCTTGCCCTTTTGGGGCAACAGTAGGTCACGGACTAGGAGTTTTCATTTTATTAATTTAAATTATCAGTGTTACAAGATGATCCTTTTTTTTTCAGTCATTCCAAGTTTTGTTATGCATGTACCATGCTACTTCATCAGAAATAAATGAGAGCTTTGCAAGCAACTCAGATGTAAAATTTCTCTTGAGACAAAGTTTGGCTTCTAAAGACTGTATCAGCACAGAGGCTTGTATTCAAATTAAAATACAGCAGTAGCTTTAGCTTCTAATGACTAATCACAAACTAAAAACAATATAGACAACAGAGGGAACATACAGGAACTGTTATTCTGACAATATAGTATACAATAACCATAGATTATGTTCTCATAAACTTTAGCATGAAAAAAATTCCCATTGAAACATCCTTCTGATGTAAGAGACTTTGTGTCACATGCAAGTTAGGTACTTATCATAATGAAAAGTGAGATGGTCATGATTATAAAACCTTGAGAACTAAGGACATAGCAAATTTCAGGCTCTTTATGTTTGGACATAGAGCTGGTATCCCTAGAAGAGGGTTTATATATGATCATGCTCTGAGTGACAATACTTGTGAAATACGAGGCAAAAATAATAATAAGAGTTTATGCTCCTCCGTGGGCTTAATTTTTTTTTGTCATGAATGTGTAATATTGCCCAAGCTGTGGTAACATTATAGAAGAGTAGAGATAAAGGATTAACTACATAAAGTATCACCTTCTTCAAATAATTGTTTTTTGGTGTAGAAGATATACTGATGTTCTTCTTAATATTTCAGTCCTCTTTTTTTTCACATGATAACATTTCTCCACACAATTTGTTTGACATATTATTCTTGTCTTATACTTTACATAGTGTTTGTGGTTTGCTACTGCCCTATCAGTACAGGAGATCTAATTACAGAAATATTGCATGCATAGCTGAACTAAGAGTATATTAAGTATAGAATATCTGAACGAGTTTCATATTGTAACATTTAAAAGAGCTTAAAAAATAAACCTTTTCCTATTAGAGGAGCATCATCAATGATGTATAAAAAAGAAATTTGGTGTGTAAAAGAGGTTCATAACACAAACAGGTTTTATGGTAGGACATAAAGCTGGAACATAAGCATAAATGCAAGATAGTGCAAAACCCCAAGGATGTGAAAGTACATTACCTTTGTTTTAAAAACACATAATTCTAGTTTGTTGGGAAAAAACATCATCCACTGTATAGCAGAGTGCAGTGCAAGTGCAGCTGAGCTAACACAGAACTGACTGAATTTGGTAGGCTCAGTGTTACAAGGTAGACTTAGCAGCAAGCACCTTAAATGTGTGCTGGCTGTACCAGCCTGTTGCTGCATCCTGGCAAATACACTGGGTCTAATATTAACTGGGCACTACAACAGCCTACTACCATGAGTATGTTGCATGTATAGCTTATATTTCAATGAAAACAGGCTCATAGAGCAACAGTTTGATTTTATATTCCCACTCTAGGGTGTCTTTCTCTTCCTTTTGCCAGTAAGACTATGAACAGATTGGTCCAAATTGAAATGTCACATGAAACTGTTGCACCAAGCCTCAGTGCAAAATCACTGTAAGTTTAGATGATATTGTCCTTAAGGAACTGCTTGTCCCAAAGGGGCATATTTTGTAAATTGTTTCTACCAAAAATGGGTGATTTTTTTAGGTACTTTCCTAGGAGTTTTCATCTGTGAAATAGACAAGTACTAGAATTTAGTCTCTAAATTCAGTTCATCCAATGCAAGACCAATTCCCTACTGCAGCTCTGTTGAAGTATTCCAAAATAGAACAGTTATAAAATACAAGCATGGATTCATTATCTGGAACTTCATTCGCGTATGTTTCATTTTATATATCCGTGTATTTATTTATAAAATCAAACATATATAGAAAAAAACCTAAAATGGAAAAGTAGGGAAATGGAACATCATTAATGTTGAAGTAAAACAGTGTTTGTATGATAAACATAACAGAATTGAGTCAGTGAAATAGAGGAATTAGTTAGTAGATTTAAAACAGAAGCAAAAGTAAAGCTTCCTGTTCTGGTTTCTGCCTGTAATAAGTACAGTGAAAGCAATTTTGAATTAAGATGTTTTTCCAGTTTAATTCAGGCATAAAGGAAGATCCATCAGTTGTTCTTACAAAGAAAGAAAGATGACATTTGTTTCCCCTTTGCTGGACTGCAGTGCCCCTGTATGTACCACCTGCTGGTTAATAATGTGAGAGGAGTCATTCTTTCTGAAAAAACCCAGCTTTTTGTTAAAATAACCAGCACTGAAAATACAAGAAGCTTCTCTCTATGTTTTCAGTCTGCTTTCTGTTGTGTTTGCTACAAAATCATTGCTGCTGTAATTTGGGAGGCTTCCAGCAGGCAGGATCTAATTGTCTGCTTTCTGCAAACCCTGTCATCCGCCAAAGTAGACCCATCCAATCTCTACCGTGCATTCTGGTACCTTTCCGAAAAGGAGAACCTTTTGCAACCAAAGCACTTTGGTATTTCTCTGTGTTCATAAAGAGGGCTAGTAAAGCCTTTTACTGACGGCTCTGCTCCCATTACATGTGGCCAGCAGTGTGAGGCTGTGCAACACTCAGAGTCTCAGCACGGGCACGGATGCTGGAGGATGTTCCTAATGCGCTATAGCTGGCCTCAGATGTGCTAGATACGCTTTCAGACCTGGGTACTGGGATGTAAAGGCAGCTTAAAATCAATTGTGCCCTAAAATGAAAAAGGATCAAGCCAGGGAAAGCATAAAACAGGGAGGCTGAGATTGACACTGAACAGAGCTGCCTTTCACTGCCATCAGGCCTTCCAGGGAGCTGGATCTGCCCAGAGTTGTGACAAAATAGATGAACCAAAAGTCGTCCCTTTATCATCTGCATCATTTCCCTCCTCTGAAACTTCGTCCTCAAAGAAAGAATGTTCTGGTGGATGGAACTTTGGTCCAATTCTATCACAGCCATCACTGAATTATTTTCTCAATCCAGATATGAGAATACAAGAGTTTCTACAGGAGTACCACTCAGTTCATAACCTTACCCATCTACTCCAGTAACTATCTCTTGAAAGGGTCCCCTATGCAAAGTTTAGCCTGTGGAGGACCAGAATATACTGTGATGCTTGCCTGCATGAAAAAGTCTGCACTTTTGGTGATCTGAAGCAGTCCAATGCTGTTTCTTAATATTTAATAGTCGATAATGTGCTTTTCTTTCATGAGTTTAATAATTACTTAACATCTTGATAATGATGGGTGAAATGGTTTAGTTAGGTATATATGTGTTTTTAAAAGTCTACTATCAAAAATCATCTTGATGCCACTTCCTCTGCTGAATAAAGTCTCCCAATTTAATTTCTCATGTAGGTGATTTCATTTCACATTATTCTCCAGCTCCCTCTTTCAATGAGTCCTAGTACATTTAATTTCTCTTTGCACAGAAATCATTGTATAGAAGGCTTCAATAACACTTGTTTATTTTCTCTATCTCTATGGGTTATACTGTACTCTTTTCACAAGGAGGAATCAGAAGTCCATATATTCAAGATTCAATACATTATTTTAAAAGGGTGATTTAATCTGTTTTTAAGTTTATAATCCAATAGTTCTTAAAATTTCCTTTTATTTAAACAATGAACATGAAATCAAAATGTTCCTATAACCATTTTTAGTAAATCATAGCTCCCAGCCTTCTGTGGCAGTAGCTGGTTAGAATCAGTCATTGTATATAGTTTGGTTTGTTTTCTCACTTGTGCTAATTTGCACTAATCAACACTGAATTTCAGTTGCCAGTTTATTACATTATCTGATTGAGGAGGGAACAAGCTAAGAGGGATGGAATATAAATAGCAAATAATACATATCAAATCATATAAATAGCAAATAATACAGAAAATAATATATTTTAGGAAAAACAATTAAACACATCTTTGAATTGTAAGAACACTGGAATAGGTGGCCGGGAAGGTTGCATAGCCTCCATCTTTAGGCAAGTCTCCCAGGGAAATGATTAAAGGATATCTGAGAGATATGTGGAGAGAAGTTTGGCTATATGATTACTTGCGTTTCCTACTAATTTTTTTCTGATTATAACATAACTTTTAGTCACCCCCTCAGTAAGCTCTACTTTTTATGTCAAAAGTAGAATTATCACCTTAAGATAAACAACATAGCCTGTAAAAAGGAGACCATGTGCATGTCACTACTTCTTCTTTTATCTGTAATCATAAGACCTTCTATTTGTTTTGAAGTTAATTTTTGAGCATTTGGTTAAAACTGCATACACTAAGCTTTTAGGAACTCTTGCTCTGTGCATGTATTAAGCAAAAAACAAGTGTTTTGTCACACAGCTGGAAATACATAGACTCATTTGAGTTTTGCATGTTTTGCAGTATTTGCTCACAGTAATAGACTGTGGATTCCTGCACTGTCTCCACAGAAAAGGCAATACAAAACCTGTTTCAAGTAATTTTGGGCTGAGTTGTCACTCAACAAAACGTTTACCAAAGTGAAATCCTTACTTGAATGGGAAGTTCAGAAGTCTTTACTTTGCATTTCTCCCTACTAGTTTAATTCTAGTATTGCCTTGCAGAGAGTGGAATTCTGTTCAGATATCTAAATTCATTTGCCTAAATGGACATGTCACCTATCACTTGAGATGTTGCTGCATTTCTAAGACATCTACACAAGCCTGGCAAAAATTACGAGTCACGGGAATTCTGCACCCTTTGCCAGGAGCAGCTGAAAAGCCAGTGAGGATATCTTAAGGCATCTCAAAGCATCAGACATTCTTGGTTAGACACCAATTATCCCACGATAACTGAGACATGCCTTTTTAGTGCTTCATTTTACCACAAGGTTGGCAAACAACAGTCAAATGGTGATTTCTACAGCTGATAGAAAATCACTCACTGAGTTTTGCTTTTCTTGCTTCACACTATCACTCTGCTGATGCTAACCGTTTTGGCTCTGTTGATAGTGCTTTTAGATATTTACCAAAAAAAAATCTTGTTTTCTGCCACTTATATTCTTCTTTCTTGACTTTTCCTTATTTGAGTCCAGGTGCAGTTTAGCACAGAAGCTCTTAAGTATCCAAATATCCACAGTCATTTGCAAGGTGCAATCCACTTCCACATGTCTGTGGTGATTTGCTTGTTAATTATAAGCAGACATAAACAAACTCATATTCCCTACAACTAGCCCATGCACTAAGAGTTCACAGGACTTCCCAATTTTCTCAAGGGCACAAATAGAAATGCTCTTACATGAATAGTTTATGGATGAAATAGTTTATGAAATTATACTTCACAGCTGTTTGTTACCAGCCTTGCAGCTGAGACGCCATAACTGATCATGTTAATTTCCAGTCCATTTTTGTGCAAAGTGAAATAGATTAGTTTAAGCTAACACTGAGGCTTTCTTAAACAGATTTACTCCTTTGCATTGAAATGGAGGATGTTTTTCCAGTGAAGCAGCTGTGACTCAAATTGTTATTGTTACATGGAAAAGAGTAAAACTAAGTAAAGAGGAGACATTTGGGTAAACAGTTCACTTCAAACTGAGATTTAGGCAAAAAGTAATGAAAGTTTTGTTTTAAGAAAAAAAACACTTCTAATTTCTTTTATCATTTGCCACACACTCTGCATTGTGCAAAACATATTCTCTTTGACTGAATAAATTGTTTATTAAGCCAAAAACTAACTATGATTTTTTTTCTCTGAAGCTCTCCTAGCCCCAGCATTTCCTTTACAGCAGTGACATTTGGAAAGTCACTGAATAATTGCATCAGAATGTTTTTTCAGAGCTGTAATAAATTGAAAGTAGGTGGCCTGAACAACTAGCCATCAATTCCCTTGAAAACATGTAGCAGAAAAAATAAATCCCCTGGGAAGATGCCTACCATTATGGTTCCATATTTCTCATATTTTTCCTTTCCCTCTGGCTTGCTTGAATCATGTTTCCTATGCTGAGGCTATATATTCTGTGGCTAAACATCCCCATCTATGATCAAGGAGGTAAAGGGAACTGATTTCTCTGCTTGCTTTCTTCCAGGCTTATTTCACAGGCTCAGTGGCTTCCCTTTGGAAACTGAAATTCAAATCTTTTCTGTTCAGAAGGCATTAAGTGCTGTACATATTCTTCATCTTCTTAAAGAGTCTCTGTACCTGCATAAGTTTATATTCATTAACATGAACACACACACCATGGCAGCAGAAACAGCACCATTGAACACTGGATCTATGTAACAACTAACATAATTTGTATAGTGAAATACTGTGGATTCCAGTGCAAGCATCCCTCACCCATCACAGATATTCTGTTTTTCACAAAAAAATAAAAACAACAACATCAAAATAATCCAGTCCTTACCAGTTATCAGCTCCCAGATGAAGAAGTCACACAGCTGATACTGAAGGTAAAAAGGTCAGTTGTGACAAGTGCAGAAAATACTTGGATGTTCTTGCAGCTACAGCCAGGTGCTTCATGGCCACGATTAATTAGGTTGGGAGGGCTGCTGGATTGCTCTCTGAGGGACATCAGCAGTCATAAGAATGCATTATATCCAGTTGCTCAAAGCCTAGCAGGCTATGTCCTGCTCTCAGATGTATGTGTTTTGCCATCTGGACTAAGACAATGCAACATACCTGGGCATCAAACCATCAGCCTGTAGGAAACACCACCTGCTTCACAATTTATGGCACGTCCTGTCGCCAAATGAATCAGCAACTGCAAGCACTCCCAAATCTCTCATGTATCTTTGCTTTCTCAGAATGCTGAAATATGATGGAGGTGAGTTATGCAGTCAGGAACTCCCAGAGCTCTGGGAGAGACACTGCACCTGGTGACTTAGCTTTTTGAGAGGCCACTCTGACTGACCGTGCACAAAGCCAAAGTGACTACATCATCTTTGTAGGTGCAAAGTTATGGGGTTTAGTCTGTATATTAGTGGTCTCAGAGAATTTCTGTGAAGTTGGGAATTTTACAAGGCTACTGCGTCCAGGAGGCTGTGATCTACATACTTATATGGTGAGTATATGCTGAGGATCTTGACCATTTCTTTCTCTGAAATTTTATTTCGCAATTTGATTATTATATAAACAAAATAAATTATCTTATGTTCAAAAAAACTACCTAACAAGGAAATAATAGCAGGAAAAAGTGAGTGGTTAAGGTGATCTAAACACTGATTTAATCATAGATCAACTAAATGAAAAAGGGTTATTGGAGAACTTTTACCTTTTCCCTTCACTTTTCTTTACGTTTTGAAAACCTTGGAACAGACAAAAGAGATGTTAGACTGAAACCAAGCCTAATAAAATGCTAGTGTTCTGGAGTTTTTTCCATTTTTTAATGAAATTACTTTGAGCACTGCTGGGGTTTGCCTCTTCATAATCCTTGGCAGATAAATTACAAAGGCAAGACATATATTAAAGTATAAGGGATATGAATACCTTCCTTTGAAGTGTACTTCAGTGACCTCAGGAATGGGCAAGCAAAAGATTTTCCTGAATGCAGCTAATTTTCTCCTCTAATCTAGTATTTCTGACTTCTAGGTTGCATCCACTCTGTGCTAGTCCAAGAATAAAGAAAAACTGTCTCTAAAATCAAGCATCCACTTTTGATACACCTTTGAATAAAAGCACCTTAACCATTGTATTCTGTTTCTCAGGCTTGTAAAAGTTTCTGTGATGGAGCTTTGATCTTGAAATTTTACTTTCCCAATTTGTCTGTCTTCTTTCATTCTAAAATCAAATGCAGTTATCAGAGAAGTCCAAGGCTTCTTTTCATCTTGGAGATAGAAAAGAGCTCAATCTGCATCTAAAAGCATGCTCAAGCCATACAGTTTGTTCCCATTATAGAGACAGATACTGAATTATGCAACAAGTTCCCAGTGAGCAATTACATTTTAATCACGGTAAAGATTTTTTCTGCAAAGACACTTCTATCGATGATTTATTTCAAAAGATAGGAATTGTGCCCATATAGCTTAACTGGGAAAGTGTTCAACTTCCCCAGACAAATTTCCTGGCAGAAAGATTGTTTGAGGAGGCCAGTAACTAATATTTAAACCACCTTTTTTTTTATTTCCTTTTTTTTTTTTTTACAGTAAATCTTTAACACAACATGACCTATGGTAGATAAGTCAGTCTGCAGTTCCATTTGGTCACTCATAGCTTGCTTTCTTGGATTAGAAGCTCCATGAATTATTTTTACTTTTCATAAATGGATTGTGGTGTTTACAGTACTTGCCTTCTATGCTGCTAAATTGAATAACCATATAGTATTTCAAAGAATGGCTGAAAATAGAAGTATATTATAGAGGAATGTTCCAGTGCATTTACTATCAAAATGAAGGTCTTACTGTAGATAAATAAATGTGATATTGTTCAGAAATAGAGATATGCTTATCATCATGCATTAAATATAAGTTAAAAGATATAAGAAGTTACGTAAAAATTATGAAAGTAAATATTTAAATTCAAAATACTTTAAAGGTGCTTATAAAGTTCAAACTGTGCTGTCACAGTACTACCAGAAACATTTGGTACGTTCAACCAAAGGAGGAAAAACATAAAAGAGATGAGTGCATCAAAAGAGAGATGAGAACCCTTCTTTTGTTGGTCTTTCTTTCAAGAATTTGAGCATAATTTATAATTGGTATTTGTGTTTTGCTCATAAACAGAAATTCCCACATTTGGTTGCTTGCACAGTCACTGAAATTCAAAAGATATTTTTGGTTTTGATTGGAAAAAGTGTCAGACTGTGCTAAGAAACATGCCAAATGAACCAGTCCTTTTTGCAGAACATGCTTTTCTAGCAAGTATAAACAAGCTTGCCTGTGATTGTTTAATCTCTCTGTGGCATTTTCACCAGCAGAAAGGAGAAAGCTGTGAAATGGCAAATGCCAGCCCCTTACGGATTTACAGAGCACACTCAAAAATTTCAGCTACGCTCAGGAAATCTCTGTCTGGTGAATGTTGTTCATGGACTTCAGAATTCTGCTAGCTTGCTGCAGCCTGTACCACCCTGAGATTCCAGAGAGATTTCCATTAAGTACTTTTTAGCTAGCATAGGCTGCATAAGCAGCGGCCTGAATCCATGTGTATGGCTATTTAAACAAACCAATAAGTTTGTTTAAATAAGATAGACCAATAAGATAGACAGATACTTACCATGGATCAATGCTATGCATTGCATAACTTTGCAGTTTCCATCACAAGAGGAGGATTCAGGACTTACATTTTACAACAGGTAACCAATTTTATTGAACTTTTTAAAATATAAATGGATGAAGAAATTTTATAACCTGGACTGCAGGATGCCTTCTGATCTTCTCTTAATGCTGCATATTTGTAGTGGTTTATACAAGGAAAAAAAAAAAGTAAAATAAAAGCTTTGATAGTTGCAATGCCTAGCTGTAAACAAAACACAATGGGACATTGGGGAAATCACTAAATCACTTAGCACAGCTTGTTCCAGTTCTTTTGTATGCTGGAAGAGGTATTTTGAAAGTGCAACATAATACATATTACTGTAGCATTTCATTCTAGAATAATTTTTCTCAGTATATAATATTCAGTAATAACCTGAATATAATTATTTATAGGTGTACAGTAACTTCAGAACAAGATACTTTTAGCAGTACATGTTAACTTTGGTCCTTTCAAATATTATTGTCCAGCTGTTAGCTGAAGTCTTTAAAGATTCTTCATCTTTAAAAATTTTCAATATCTTAAATAAATACCCAGGAATAAAGATAATTCTTTCAGTAATCTATATTATCCACACTCACAATTTTAATGTGTGAATAAAATTAAATAATTTTGATCAAGCGACATTTGCTGACACAGTAGCCCAAGAATCTTTTTTGTCTTTTTTTTCTTATTTTTCAAATACATAGCCTAATGATAAAGCAAGTGTCATTTAACAACTCAGAAATGAGATGGTAGCCTACACAGAGACCTCACATCTATTTATGTCACTTCTTGACTATTTAAAGAAAATGTTATGATTTTTGTGCCATATTATCTATTTTTGAATATTTGAGGTTGTCAGTATAAAGCTTCAATAAAGCTGTGATGGAAGATTTTCCTGATGAGACCCGTAACATTTGGTGTGCCAAGTAAAAATAAGCAAAGTTAACAAACACACATTATTAGCTGGAAGTGTAAAAAAAGTGAGGGAATTGAAGTTACTGAACTCAGATGTGTTAGCAGGGCTTGTTATGAACAGGAATATTGAAAGTCTAAACAGTATTTTTTCTCCTGTTTGCTGAAAGTACTCTCACACTTATTTTTTCACTCATTTTTTAATCAATTTAAAAATCTGTCTTATCCGGATTTTTTTCTTTCCTCTTCTACAGTTAACTTTTCCATCTTTGTTTTAGACCCTCTGTTTTTGACCCTTAAGCTCACACTACCATGACAATTTTCCTTCCTAGTCCTTGACAGAAAAGCTATTCCTTCACTTAAAACAAATTTATGAGCATATCTGTTGTACTCAGTCAGTGTTAGCTCAAAACTTTGAAGACACAAAGTGATATGTAAAGGCTTAGTGCACCATTCAATACAGTCAGACTCCATTCAAATAATGCACCCACTGTATTTATAGAATAATTCAAAGGTGCTTGCATCCCTGAAATAACAGAAGTGTGTTTCATTTTCCACCATCCAAATTAGAATATGTTATATTAATATAGGTAGACTATTTTACTTCACTGAAATGGGAGGAAACCTCAAGACTGAAGCCAACACAAAGCTTGATATTAGCATAAAGCTCTGATAGAGGCTTGTATAGCTAATGGCACTAGTAAACGAGCTTCTCATTATGCTTTCATAACATGAGAGTTTTAAAAGGTGAAGGGTAAAATACTACCTGCTTTATGATTAATGGAGAATTTCCTGTTGAATATATAGGGGTAGGATTTCATCCCAAAGGTTTAGTTGTGGGAAATTATCTGATTTATTTATGAAATACATTTTCATTATAAGTGTGCTTCAAATTAGTAAATATGAGGGCTACAATCAGAAGGACAACCCAGAAGGACAACCCTACCACGTACAACAATGCTGTTATGTTATTATATGAAGAGTATGAGCATGCTACTTCAGAAGCTACAAATTTTCATCAGCTTCCTTAGTTTTCCATTGTTTTTCCCTAGATGCTGTGCTGCAGCGTAAGGAACGGGATATTTAAATAGGTTTTCTTCTAAAATTAAAAGATGAATAGTTATTATTTTCACCTTAAATTATTCATTCTTCTTGTCCTGTCAGTTTGTGAAGCCACAGTCACAAACCAGAAAACTTGCCCTTGCTGTGGGCTGCCTTTTGACCCAAGTTCTGCTTTATTTATAACACTCTTGGCTAGTAAGCCCTTTAAAATTTTATTTACGGGCACACAACAAAAGCAACTAGGAAATCTCTTTTTCTCTTCCCCTAGTTTCACTGTGATCTCATAGATATATCTAAGATATGTTTGTATAGCATCTGTACTTTGATAGGAACTTTTCTGAAAATGTACTTTTACTGAGCATTTTACCATTTGATTAGATAGCATCCCTTCACTTGTGAAGATTAGTTAGAATGAAGTCATTATGTCACTAGAAACAGCAGCTTTGATTAACGCTTTACACTCATGAGAATAACTGCATGGATTTAATTTAAGGCACAGCCCCTCCCCCCAAACAGTCAAAACTCCAAGGTACATAATATCATACAGAGATGTAAAACTGGTGTGGGAATAACTTGTAATAAGAGAGTAGCCATTAAAATTAATTTACTTACAAAATTCCATTGTGGCTTTCCCTTTTTATGGAAAAATTAAGTGCCTTTACTCTTCGGTCACTACCTTAGAATGGAACAGAACATAGCATAGATTTCTTAACCACTGTCAAGAACTTGCATTAAGGTCTTTGCTCAAGAAAAAAATGTAAGAACAAATTCAAAACCTGTATACTAAAAGATTGTGAAAATAAACATAGTCATGAAAAGCTGGTTTTGTTTCTCTTTTTCTTTTAATTGAAACCTATTTTCGCAGTTAATTTCCAAGTTAATTTTCTAACTATTCCATGCCCTGAAAATAATTGGAAGAAACCTGACAATTAATGGATTCACTTTCCTCAGAATTCTGAAACATCAATTTCCCATTACTAGAAAGATTTAAAAAAACCACAGGCTTTTAAAAATCTTTGTCAGACGACTTTTGCTGGGCCAGCATTTTGGCGCTCTGATGACAGAGAATTATTTTCCAACACTGTGGGTACTGCTTGAAGGATTTTGAGATGCCTAATTTCTTGTACATTTTCCCTTTTTATTATTGCTGAGTTTGTGAGCAATTTGGATTCCAGAGCCACTCTAACTTCCAAAATCTGTTTCTAGGCTTTCATTATGAGATTAGCAAGACTTTTACAGATTGCTAATGATGCAATAATGTATTGCAAATAATAGTGAGGTATTGAATCATTGACTTTACAGTAACATATGTTTTCTGATATTCTTGTGATTTTCTCTCACTTAAAAGAAATAATCTATTCAGATCGCCCAGAAATGGTTGTATTTTCTAGTGGAGTACAGAGAAGGAATGCCATGTTTCCCATTCTTGCTAAAAATCTCTTTTACCTGCTAATGGCGAAGGAAAATACACAAAAGTACCTGGCACAACGGCCAGGACCTGGTGCTGTCCTCCTGTAAATAACGTGTCCTAATCATCAGGTGACAGGATCAGGCTTCTTATTTATGGTTCCTCACCCCTGCCAGACTGAAATGACGCCTGTCTGGAATAAGAAAAGGCAAGCATTTGGGCTCTGCACAGGCAGTTTACTGCACTCTCAGTGACCATGAATACAAATTCTCCCAAGCTGAGAGAAGGTGGGGCAGAACACAATCTTGTCTCTAGAGTGCTCACCTGAACCAACTGGCCTAGGGATACTTCTAACAACTGATATTTAATGGTGATATTTGAAAAATAAATTGTCTGAATTTCACCCTGCAGCTCTGAATTTATTTAGGCAAAGTAAATTTTTCCAAGCTGGTTGAACTTCAGCTGGGTATGGTTCATGCTCCACGCATACTGACAGCAACAGAGTGTATATTCTTTATTGAGAGGCAGTAAGCATTGTCTCAGGGGCAGGATAAATGCAGCTATGACTTCTGAGCTGGGCCATGGTTCATGGTTCTTCAGCTCAAATTGCAGAGGGAGGCTCGTGTCCATCCTAACCAAGACAAATGTGGCTGAAGTGTGCCTGCACTACACTTGGGCAGAATGTGATACTCTTAATGTCACCTTTAGAGATTTGGGATTGAATTCTTACCTTTGTGGGAGTTAATATATGACATCCATGGCTTCGCTTAAACTTTTAAAACATGGGATTTGGGAAAGGATAAATGGGATTCGTGTCAAATAGTGTGAATAATTTCACTCAGAAATCATGAGAGCTGAACTTTAAAATGGGGGAAAAGCTATTGAAAGAGTTCAAATTTATCTACAATGTGAAAAACCAGGTATGTGCAACTGACATTAGGCAGAATCAGATGGAGAATTATTGTTACATTAAAATTGTCAAGATAGAAAATGATATGCTATGACCTCACAGAGTAGTCTGCTTTTGGTCCAGGAGCATTTTAATTAGCATTTTTTGGGGGTGAAACACAGAGGAGAGTAATCTAATTCAAAGAAGAAAAAATTGGAGAGGAAATTGCAAATACTTTTGAGGTAAATGCTTTTAATGAAAGAACTTTAGAAAATTATCGTCTTGGTGAACTGGAGGAATTGCTAATGTGGTTGAACCTAGATTCAATTACAAATTTATAATATTCACTCCTCTTAAAGGAAAATCAAAACCAGGAAAACTTCTTTGCAGAGGAAGTCAGGAAGGAAGGAATGATTATACATAATTTGATTTTTTTTTCCTTCACTCATATTTAATAAACATTTGTTGCAATTGTGATCAAGGTTCATTTTTTGAATAACGTCTTATGATGAAGTATTATGTGGACAATGGATACTGCAAGAGCAAAACCAGGCTCTGAGAAAATACTTGTAACACCCACCTTTTCTAAAGACAGCACTTCTTTTACACGGTTGCTGCATTTAAAATAGGACATGCATTCATATGTAACAATATTTCAAATATTAAATAAAAGATAAATCATCATTTGTTTTCACCTTTCTAACATTAAAAAGCTGCAGCCAATTTTGAGGTATTACAAATATGCTGACACCTGTAAAACTAATCTCACTGAGTTGTGTCATAAGTAGCAAATACTCATTATATTTTAGTAGAACAGCTGGCTTAACTTACTGAAATTTCACATAACTTTTTCAAAACAGAAATAAGACTCAAGCTTGTACACTTAGTGTTTTTACTAGAGCACATATTTATAGCCAAAAGCATCATTCTTTTTATAAAGCTGCAGCAAAACCTTTGTATGACAAAGTTGGTGAATACAAATTCTTAACTATGGTATTGCACACATTCTTTAACACTGTAATGCTAAACACGTAATCAATAGAAGCCCATTAAATACTCTCAAGCAACAGCAACGATAACAAAAACCCAACAAAAAAGGCCAGTCTAATCGGGGAAATCTGCATGTTTTAAACAGCCATTTGAAGGTCTTGTCCATCAATGTCTATTTCAATTCCAAGGGCACCATTGACAAGCAGCTCTGTGCTTCACTAAGAGACACTGGTCTGTGAACCGATTTGGAGGTCACCTGTCATTTTGAAAACACGATCAATACAATCCCGAAACGGTCCTCAGATTCATTTAATAAGTGAGAAAGGAATAGGTCAGTTATGCCCTAGTGAGTTGCCTGTTATTTTCTGAAAGGCTTTATTTTCTTTTATCAGTGTACATCAAATTCCCTTTGTGCTTTTATAAGTAATGGAATTTGCGTATTTTCACACTGATAAAATCCCTGAAGAAGACATATTAATATGTTCTTTAATAAAATATGGGTGACATTTCCCATATTTCATGTCCATTAACTTGTTTTTAGTCCTAAAGTTAAAACAAGCCCTTTCACCATTGCTTTATGGTTTGTCAGTCTTACACATGAGAAAAAAACATGAAGTGAATAGCAGGAGGCAAGGAGAACCTAAATGGCATTTCTGATTTCATTTTTGAAACCACTAAAGTCTACAGGTAATAAATTATGTTTAAAATGAAAAAAATATAATGTCTCGCTTAACCAATTGTCAAAACTATTATTTTCTCTTAAATGTACCTGATAAAAACAATACTTTCTTTTCAGCTGAAAAAGTTAATTTAAGTCTGTTGAATGAAAAGAAATTATTATTTCTGCTTTGTGACAGGAGGAAATAGAAGTTTGCACAACAGTGATAAAAAGTGGTTTTCCACCCATGATGTCTAACCATTAAATTGATTGCTCCACCTCTTTTTGTCTACAGGTGGAGATTTAAAAATTGCACATATTTTCTTGAAAACACAGAAATTATTTTGCAGAGTACTCTTAGAAAATAGCAGCAGAAATTCACCAAGCCTAACTGAGCAGCCGTATCTCAGCAGAGACAGCAGCCTTGAGCTGCACGTGTGGTCCCAGGTGAGCACAACTGAGAGCCCTCACTTCACACGGGCTCTGGGTGGCTCAGCAGGATCCAGTCATAAGGGAGTAAAGAATGCGGGGAGAAACCAAAAGAAGGTGGAGCCCAGACTGTGGGGCTCCAAAGTGCAGTGTGCTCTGGACCACTGGAAGACGCTCGAAGTAGACACAAATGTGGTCTCCCTTCTTCCTCACCTTGTCCCTTTCAAAGGCATATGAAAATGAAACGAACATGTGTGTATGTCATCTTGGCAGATGACAAAACACAGCTTCTTCCTTCACAACTACCTATTAGCAACAGCCTGTCTTCCACCTGGAATGCAGCTGTCTCCTCGTAAATCCAATGAGATTCATCCTCAGCAACTTTTTAGCAAAGTCCAATCCTATACACATCCATCATCCCTCATCTCTTGTGGCTTTTTGACCAGCCATTTGACCAGCCTTGAACTCTTCCTTTCTAGGCACTTTGCTGGATTGCCTGCCACGTTTCAAAGGTGGGAATTCATTGTAACATGTTGTCAGAGTTCTGCTTGCTCTGCGGAGTTAGCAGTTTAATGCTGTGGAAGAAAAACAGCACACACAGTGTATTTGCCACCAGTGCTGACTTCCCTGGCCTCTACCCCACAGACTGTAGGTCTTCAGTCTCAGAGCTGGATCAACTCACATGACCTCAGCTGTGGCTTCATCCTGACTTTCTCCAAGGCTCAGTCTGCCTTGTGATGCAGTGCCAACAAGCAGAGAGCCCAGGGCATGACTACCTCAGTTGGTGAAAATATCCCCTGCATGTGCAGGAGATTGCTGAAAGAATTGCTAAGGCCTACAGGCTTTTTGATTCAGGACTACTTGTACACTGCTGTCTAAGCCACTTCAAGCTGCCTGGCACTGTATTGGAGGGATGTAAGATTTCAGGACTGGTACTTTTGTTCTGACCTTCTTAGCATTTTGTTTATCTTTTTTGGATTGCAGCAACGTGCTAGCTGCCTCAGGGTTTGCTTCAGATGTGTGTGTCCTGTGAAGGATGGCTTGGCATCCTTGCTACTTACTGGATTCTCTTCATACCCTGTAGATGTTACTTTTTCTTTGAGGTTCATGTGAGCCAGAGTTTCTCTGCTATGTAATATTACTGAATGTTTGTCCAAAATATGATCAGAGACCAAGTCAATCTTGAATCCATGCACATCTTTTGATGACCTGTGATGTTTCATATTCTTTCAAGGTTTCCAGGTATACTTTGGTAATTTTTAATACCTGAAGTAATTGTTCTTCTTATATTTCCCTAATACTCATTTACAAAGACAGCAGTAGGAGCCATAGGATATTTCTCCCGGCCTATGTCTAACTCTTCTCGCTTGCAGCCTACTCTTCTGTTAATGATATCCATTTAAGTTGCAATTCAAATAAAAGAAAAAGAAATTAAAAAAAAAACCATAAAAATCACATTTACTGAAAATTACTTACTTTTGAAAACTTTACTAAGTCACCTATCTAGACATTTTTGCAAGGAATTCTGTTAGGAAAACAGACTGTGGTTGCCTTGTAAGCAGAAAATGATGCTTGGATCCCAAACTCCAGGCTTCCATACTTGGGATAGGACATAAAGAGTTTCCACATGGGGTAGTTTTGCCTTACCCAACCAATTAGTTCAGAACCACAGACCAAGAAAGTCAGACTTAATGGCCAAGGACTAACACAGTGTTGAATAAAAGGAAAAACCAAAATGTAAACTGACTGTTCAAATGAGGTTTTTTTTGTTCGTTGTAGCATTGGCAAGAATATATTGCCTCATGCTTGTAGATCCTCACAAATTGTGTAGTGCTTTTTTTCTTTTTTTTCTTTGTTTACTAGATAGGCAAAGCTGAAAGCCATATTATTTTCTTAATTGACAAATTTCTTCCAGTTTCAGCTGGAAACTTTCTTATCTTGGAAAGCCTTTATCAATTTCAAGAGCTGTTCATATTGCTAGAGTAGGAATCTTTCTTCAGATGACAAAAAAGGACATATTCTGTTTGTTATAAGGAAAGGAATGGTGATTTGTAGTCTCACCTTTTTGTACTTGCTACATTCTCTGCTGTTGAAGTGCGAGTACTTTAACTGTAGATGTAGACGTTTGCTCTTTCTATATAAAATAAAAACCTATAGACACACTTTCATCACAGAATTCTTCTGCTGTCAGTTAGTGGTTTCTCCAAATAAAAAGTCAGGAAAAAAGGAGTAAGTGTTCCCTAAAGAAAGGCAGTTGCACCGGGAGCAACATAGAAATACCTCAACCTTGGACGTATCTATTTAAATCTACTTGAGCCAGACAGAATTCTAAAGATTCAATAAAGCTGTGCAACAGGCAGAATGGCTGTTAAGGCAGGCACAAGTGAGAGGGAGGATAAGGAGTGAAAAATCCCCAAATGACAGATGTTATGGATTTCTCTGTAGCAGTAGTTCTCATGAGTCTTACCCACAATATTGGCATTCGAAAATATTCTGAAATACCTACTTGTGTAGTGCACTTGCACCCATCTCTACCTCCTTTTTTTCCTCCTTTTTCCAGTATCCAAAACATACCAACAAATTACAGAGTTAGTAGTGATTTGTGATGAGCCAATGAGCCTTTCTCAGAGCAGCTGCAAATCTATTCATTAATTCCTGATTCATGGAAGTAAACTCTTGCTCAAAATCTGAACACTTTATTCATAAATAAAGTTATATGAGATGGAGAGAAAATAATTTGGTTTGATTTACTAAAACTCCAGGTGGCACAGTGTATTCATCTACAAATACATTTCAGAAGTTTGTCTCATAGTGCACTGTGTACTGTACGCATGAGAGAGATTGTTATTCTAAAAACAGCATGTGTCAATTCAGCGTGGATTTCCTGGTGTGAAGCATGAGGATTCATATTATTGTTACAGAAACTTGGAGGCTCTTCATCCAGCCACAGTCCTAGCTAGACTCATCCTTGCTTTTTCTGCGTCTGGGTGACACCTAGATCATATCTAAGTGCAATGGTGTGTCAAATCCCATACAGCATTTTATCAGGCAACTGCACACAAGCTGCTGTCAGGAGCAGGAAACTGGAGCTTTCCCTGCTCTTGGTCATTCCTGAGGGATATCCAATCTCATTGGCCAAAACTCCACCACAGAGATGATCCAGCCAGGGACTGGTAGGGGAGGTGTTCCCGGGGGGAGCCTAAGACACCCTTTGGCCTCGAGTGCTAAAAAGCAATGCTCAGTTGGAGAAATTATGCCAGTGTTGTTGCTTTCTGCTGCCTAAATAGCATATTACATGGAGGATCTGAATAACTTCCTTGGAAAAATAATATTTACTAATAGTAGTGTTTCAGCTGGCGTAATATAAACAGAGATGCAAGAAAGGCTGCAGGGGGAATATCTATTATTATATAATAATGCCAGATGCTACCCTTGAGGAAAAGTATCCAGAAGACAGAAGCTACCCTCAGTCAGTAGGGTTTAGTTATTTCACTGAATCCTAGTGAATCTGGACATGCAAACAACATCATCTGTCTATTACATAAGTTAAATATGAGTAATATGAGATTTAAATGCTTCTTTTGTTTTTTGTTTTGAGAAAGGTCAAAGGGTCTGGCAACTAAATACTGAAAATGGGAAAATATTTGTAATTATTAAGTAAATATATTTTTCAGGACCATTTTTAGGGTTTTTTCCGCACTCTTTTAATACTGTGCTCATTTTAATTCTGCATTTGACTCATTTAGTCTTTTTTAATCATGTTGTGCTTTGCATCTTCTGTGTGACATCCAGCACTACATGAACATTTCCCAACTTCCCAAAGCAATTTCCACTTTAAACATATTTCATGAACATTAATGTTATTTTACAAAAGTACTTTAATGTTTTGTCTTTGATTTTCAAGGCAAGGTGCTTTTTGTTTATTTATTTGTTTTGCAGGGTTTTTTCCTTCACTTCTTTTAAGCTCTAATGAGGCATCACCCTTTCTTTTTTATCTTTTTTTTTCTTTTTTTTTTAATTGGAGAATTAATAGATTGGCAAAAGGATCACAAGTACTCATTTTATACATTTTCTAAAAAGCTCTGTGGTGCTGATTACTAATTATCCTGGGAGTGTTCTCTGCTTTTTTTGGAATCTCATTTGCGGGGTACCAAGAAATAAGCAATCTCAGCACAAGTAAAATGAGTTACCAGACCATTGAAAATGCATTCATTTGGGCTTCATCTGTTATGTGTTGAATATTTCTAGTGATCTGCTGAGTAACTTGCACCTCATTCAAAAGGAACTGAAGAGGCTGCACATTTTGCTGGACTGCTCATTTCTTTGTGAGCCTCTGCCACTCTCACTGAACAGCATTAATGACACTCTGGCTGGGGATTTGAACTTACCCTTGACAAATATTTTTGACTGAGAAGATATTTCTAGGCTGCTTGTAACTCGCTAAACACATCTATTTAGAAAAGAAGAGCTATGTTCCTAAGTCTAGCAGCCTCAGATGACTCACATACTTCCTGAATACAAACCAATGTTTTGGATCAGAGAGGATAGGCTCCAGCATTCACTGTCAGTCAGACAACGAAAAAAAGCAGATGTCAGACGGCACTCTGCATTTAACCTGGCAGTTTGGGGTAGCTATCCTGCTTTTAGAAAAATAAAATATAGATTCATAAATGAAATTGAAAAAAAGGAAATGAACCAAAGAGTATCCCTGTGTGCACACATATGCATTTATTCCTAGGTTTCTGTACATTATATAAAATAAGTCTTCCTGTGCATGAACCTGGGAGCTCATTTTCCTTTTCCATTTTTCCAGCCTTGTACTTTTGAAAAACAATGGTGTTATACACTATTAAATATATTTCAGACACAAGCATCTGAGTGAATGGTCAAAATATTGCAGTACAGTGAAATTGCTTCAGGAAATATATATTGAGGGAAATTCTCCCAGATAATAGTGTATAAACTATTGTGACTTTAATATCTGGCATTAATGTACCTGAAAATGTTATAGTTTAGGTTGAGTCAGCTTCTGTTAAAAGACACTTGTGGTACAAAAATAAAACATAAATCCGTGCTGTATGCTTTTGAGTTTTTTTACCCATTTTGTAGCAATATAAAAATCTCATTATTTTATTTGTGGCTTTTTTAAAATTTTTAATGATAAGACAAGGATACAAGTTCTAATAGTAATGCGAGCAGGAATAAGAAATGTGATGACATGTGGAAAGTAAATTCCTAACAACCAAATAGGCATGGTCACCCATCATGAATGGGGATGGGGAGCCTTAGGACTGGGGACATAAATATCTGTCTTCATTGTGTGAAGATAAATCAGAAGAAAATCCACATCAAGCAGTAACTAGTGCACTGCACAACAGGGATTTCACTTAGGACTGCAGTCACGTTAGGTTCTTAGATAGGCAGTGAAGAAAAAAAAGGCACTGTTGCCTAAAAGCCTGTTTTATGACATCCTAATTCACACTGTTGAGGTCTTTGCTACTTCCCATTAACTATAAATGTAGCCATGGGTGACTACATTGCTGCCTTAGGGATTTATGTTATGTGCCACAAATAGGTGACATGAATCAGATCAAAGCAGTCAAGAACATGGAACTGGTGGTGTGTTTTGAGACATCTGAGAAGATGACGTATATAGAGCACTTACACATCACTTTTGGGAATCTCAAAAGCAGACAGGGAAGCAGTTCAGTCCACGCAGTCATACAAGGTTTTGGCAAGTGCTTGAGATTAAGGCAGGGGCCAGTGGAGTAAGATGAAGGCATCACAAGAATTATTTTATCCAGTGAGCACTGCAGTGCCAGAGCAAGTATTAAAACTGTGGAACTGATGTTAAAAAAGTGAGAAAGAAAAGGGAATATCAAAATGTTGCAAAATGTGGCTGAGCATCCAAGGAAATCTTTAGTATGTTTACTTCACTTGATTACGAAGTGAGCAGAAGTTACAAATTTGGAGAGGACATGCAGTCCACACTGAGAGAAGAAGCAATAGAGCAACAGAAAGACCTCCTTTATATCTTCAGTCAGGAAGAAGATGAAGGGAAACTTCAGAGGAGATGCCAGAAGTGACTGGCAAGGGATTGCCTGCTCTAACCTTTTAGCCCTGTCCTCAGTGGTCAGGAAATGTAAATAGCAAGGACAGCTCTTCAAGCCCCACACTCAGGAAATTATACTCAGGATTCATCTTCCTACACTAGTGGTACATTTATAGTTTTATCAGTACAATTTGAATACTACATTGTGTAAATCAATTAGTCAAAAAGCATTACTTGCAATATAACATACCTGCTTCAACTCATATATTTGTTTTGAATTAACAGCTCTAGGATACAATGTGTAATTAAGGACACTCTGAGTGGTTTCACCTTGAGACTGTGAAGAGTTAATTCCCTCTGCTGACTTTGAGCATGATTTCTTGGTTCATTTTCCTAGTATTGACTGGAATGGTATTTGTTTTTTGTGCTTTCAGAAATTTTGCTGTTTGCATTAAAGCAGGCAATATTCCCCCCCACCCCTGCATTGCCTACACTCCCCCACCTTTACTCCCAGCAAAGACCGATACAGAAAACACTCTTTATATGGAACACTGGTCTTCTGCCTTTAGAGAATTATCCTCAGGAAAACAAGTAGAACACATAAAAGTGTTCTGCCATCAAATACATGAATCACCACTAAACCTGTTAAATTTTTTTTAAGTTCTGAGTCCACTCTTTCCCTCTGCCAACGTCTATTTCAAATATGAACATAGGAAAAACCAATCTTTTGGAAATGTTGATTTTCTGCTAGTTATATTAGTTTACCTGAATCCAAGACATATGCACTGTCAGTAGAAGGAATCTTGCATCCAAGCAAGATTCTTTTCACTTTTTCTGGAAG
This sequence comes from Promerops cafer, assembly GCA_013398275.1. Classification (NCBI taxonomy): domain Eukaryota; kingdom Metazoa; phylum Chordata; class Aves; order Passeriformes; family Nectariniidae; genus Promerops; species Promerops cafer. The sequence continues at coordinate 373,967 of VZSE01010195.1, forward strand.
CTTCAGAGATCAGCTGTTTTAGCACTGTGCCTAAAAAGCTGTTCTCCATTTCCTATTGGCGTGGTCCTTTACTTTTGCTGCTGCTGCTTCCAAGGGCAGTACACAAGGGTCTTCATGGGTGTCTTGGAGTCTCAAGAATCAGGGATCAAGACCAAGCCCTAGTAGCTCCTGGGCTATGGACAGAGGTCCCAGGGTTGGTTTGGTGTCCTCAGAGACTCAGTGCCTACTTTCACTGCCATGAACATCCTTACTCTTCACAGCAGCTTCCCAGCCTGGCCAAACACTTCTCAAAATCTGTGTGATTCTTTTCAGCCACCCTTCACCATTGGCTGCTCACTTGAACTCTACACCTGGTCTGCTGCCACAGATTTGTACTTTGTTCCCAAGAAGAACAGAAAAAAAGCTTATTTGGCCTTTGTCTTGGGGAGAGCAAAACTCAATTTTTCCTTGTGGTGCTGAAAAAAGCTTTTTACTGATTTTAAAACTAAAAGTAATTGATCTGAATGCTGAGTAATCACTTCAAGGTTTAGTTTAAAATAAACAGTTTTCATCAGACTAGACACAAGAATAAAGGATGAAAGGTTTTAAAAAAAAAGACAGTTCATCTTGATTGAGCAAAACATCTATAATTTATAAAACATTTGGCCAGACAGGTTAAAGCCCTTTCTTGGGTGTTTTAGATGTCATTAGACTGTTAAATGATGAATACAAAGTGTCAAATTTTCCAAAAGTTCATTTGTTATTTAAAAGTACGTAAGCAGTCTTCCCTGGAAGCTTCGGGAAAAGCTCATCACACTGTGAACAATTTCCTGGAGCAAAAATACTATGTCTCTGAAGGAAAGTCACAGCTTCCAAAATATATCTATGATCTTTTACAATATCCTACCTTAATGATCCTAGATCAGATTAATAATTTTATACAATCTGACCAAACAGTTCTTTGAAAGGTTCTGCTGGTGAGGAAGGGATATCCTGGGACATAAATCCAAAGAAATCAATAGATAAATGACAGATAATTTCAAAGGGGCAAACATTTCCTCTTAGCAGTCAGTCTAAAATCTGTCTTTGGAAGGTTTTATTCCTTATTTTATGGGAGGAAGTATCAATTCCTTAGATAGTCCTAACCCACAGAGTTCTCTGTTATCTCAAAATTCTTCTGTGATTTTGAGAGATACGTTAAAAAAAAAAAAAAAAAAAAGCTGACAATTCTAGTAGAATAGGAGAAATAGCAATAAAATAATGATGGATGAAGTCTCAGAAAATTAAGCCTGATTCAGCTAAATTCAGCAAACAGCAGCTGTGAACTGTTCTGGAGAGGTTTTTCTGTGTAATTGGGAGCAGGAGTCAAGCCTCAATTGTGCAGCATCCTCACTCCTGGCAGCACTTGAGACAATCCACCTGGCATCTTTCTGCCACATCTGCCTACAAGGAGATTAATCTGCTTTTTAAATGGAACACCATATCCATTGTTCTGTTATTCCCACCTTTTCTTGAGCGAGGAAGCTTTACCATGGTATTAAGCTATCTGGATATCAAGACATCTCATTGCCAATAAACTGGTGTCCTTGCACTTTAAGTTCACTTTGCTGAGTAGCATTCTTTAGTGTTGAGGTATATAGAGAAAACTAACAAGTTCAATTATAATGTCTGTTATCTTTTTCAGTCTTTCCCCATTGACCATCACCTGCAAACTCATCACTTTATTCTTTTTCCTTATCAGATGTTGTTTCAAAACAGTTTATTTCCTGCAAGCTAAAAATTATATGGGTGAAAATAGTACAACTTCTAGACTGGGAACTTCTGGAGGTATAATGTTTATTTTAGACTGCATTCTTGGAGCATGTCTGTAACATCATGTTTATAGAATCATAAAATCAAGTAGTTCAAATTGAAAGAAATGTATAAAGATCACCTAAGCCAATCCTTCCTTGCCATGGAGAGGGACATCTTTCAGTAGATAAGGTTACTCAAAGCCTCATCCAGCATGGCCTTGAATGCTTCCAGAGATGGAGCACCAATACTTCTCTGGACAACCTGTTGCAGCTTTCTACCATCCTCATCCTAAAAAATCTCATCCTTATGTGCAATTCAAATCCACCCTCTTTCAGCTTAAACCACATCCTCTTGTCCTACCACTACACACCTTTACAGCAAGTCCCTTTACAGCTTTCTTGTTAGTCTCTTTTAGCTGTTGGAAGGCTGCTCTAAGGTCTCCGTGGAGGCTTCTCTACCTGAGGCTGAACAACCCCAGCTGTCTCAGCCTGTCTGCACAGAAGATGTATTCCAGCCCTCTGACTCCTTCGTGTGGCCCTTCTCTGAAATCATTCAAATGGCTCCATGGCTTTCTTCTACTGGGGAGCTCAGGTCTGGATGCAGTTAATATCTAAGTTAAAAAAAACCCACATTACTTTTGGTTCAGTTGTGCTGCCTGTGTCTTGTGTGACTCAATTAGCTATTTTGGTATGGATATTGAATTATGGGGTGGACTGTTTAACGTTCTGTCTTGAAATATGATCTGGACACAACTGTACTGCACCATCTGGCTTTGAAAATTTAAGCCTGGTTTTAAAAACTGTTGCCAAAACCACCATGTGGTGCTATATAGTGCCACAGCTTCATTGTTTTTCTGCTATGGAACTTGCTTTCGCTGAGCTATAGAGCAGGAAGAGAGTAGGCAGCTCCCAGAGCTGCATCCTGCCTGTGCTCCTTAGAGGTGAATGAGGCTTCTGTGGAAGGAATGCACAGAAATACCTGACCACGGAGTGGATGGATCTGGTTCCAGATCTTAACACAGACTTCAGAGATTTTCCACTTTCTGAGGTGTCAGAGCAAGGACTGGGATGGGAGAAGAAACCAGTAGGGAAAACTCCTTACCTTCTCAAAAAGATTTTCAGAAAAAGTGTAAGTGGTTCTGAGTTATTATTTCCAAGTTATACTATCAAATGCTTACAGCTGTTGCAGCTGATCAGTGAAGTCATAACAAGGATTAAATGAGAGCATTCTCCATTTTCTTGTTAACAGGGAAACTGAGCAGTACAAAGTAAATCTACATCTCTAGCTCATTTTTATTTTCTTTTTTTTTAAAAATTTTGAATCAAGAACAGGTTTTTTTTATAGTAATTCTCCATTTTTTATTGAGTATATATTTGTCTCTAACAGTGAGAAGATTAAAAAAAACCCCAGATCATTAAATGAATGCCTATAGGAGTCATCACCCTATGATGTGTGAATGCTGAGCTGCAAAATGCATCCCACGAGCAGCAGAAAAATACATTCTTTCAGGTACCTTTGCCCCTGTTACTCACCTTGTTCAGATTCATGTTTCTTGCACTGTAAGCCTGGGCTTCCTGGGGCACGTATTGACCTATTCCTTGCAAAGCATCAGGAAGCCATTCATTGAAAATTAAGTGAAAGGAGCATTTTTTCCTTTTCTTGTGGGATCAGTTTTACTTATGAGGAAACAAACAGAGAAGTATCTCTGGTCTTTAACCAAAAAACCAACTATATTTCTGTGCTTGCCAACTCTTAAATAGAAACAGATTGAAAACAAGAATAAAAATTAAACTGGTCTCCTCACATGTTTTTTTTTAACAATGTCAAAAAAGAAGCCATTCATTCTGGTATTTTTACCAGCATAGCTCTCAATATTTTTCTAAAACGTTGCTTATATTTAGTGTGCAGTTTGTCACATTTTTCATTACTGCAGAGGCAAGCTTAGCCTCTATTAAAAGTGTGGGAAATCCTGTGTTACCAGATAAGATAGGTTATCACCAGTTGCAAACTGCAACATTTTCATCCTGTGTTGTGGTGGCAGTTTTCCTCAGAAAGCTTTTTGAAAGTATTAAATTCTCATTTGGATATACGTAGGCAGGTAGGTAATGAGTTTTACCTCACCTGCCAGTATCCTTTCCCGGTCTGTGTAGTATTTGAAACCCTATCAGAATAGGGTAGGACACAGCTCTGGTAAAATGCAGGTGACTTGAGCAGAGCTGGAGATATGGGAAAATGCACCAGTGGCAGTGCTGAGTGTCAGCTCATTGTAGATCTGCAACTGGCAATGCGGTGCCAGGTTCTATTCATATGTCCTTCGGTCCCTATCAAAGAGATTTGGAAAAGGCCAGGTTGTAGTGGTTTTGTCCAAGGCGCGCTTCTGGAAAGTGGTGCAGGGGAAGCTCTTAGCAGCCTCCTCCTTGTCTGACAAAAACAAGCAATCAGTAATTAGCTTTGAGGATTGACACTTCGTTAGTGAGAAAGTTCATACGATTCTGCAAACACCCATGTTGAAAACTAAGAAATCCCGGGAAAAGCTCTCTTGATTTCCGGCCGGGAAAGAGGTGACAGGGCGGGAGGTCGGGCCGGGCGGCCCCGCCTCAGGGCCGGGCCCCCTCTCCCTCCATCGGTTCCCGGGCAGGGGCAGGGGCTGCGCAGAGAGAGGCAGACCGGGCCGCTGCCATTGCTGACATCTCAGCCCCCTCCCCGCCGCCAGCCCGGAGCCGGCCCTGGCCTGGCCCCGTGGGTGCTGGGCAGGAGAAGAGACTCCATCAGCCCCAGCCATGCTCCCGTGGTGTCCGAGCGGCTGAGATCCTGGCCCTTCCCCCAGCGCGGCCGATCCTGGCTCCNTTAGCAAAGGCCCCTATGTAATTCTATGAGAACTTTGAACAAATAGAGGGAGAGAGTGAAAGAGAAGACTGATGAGGATTCTGTGCTCCCAGAGACAAAGGAGATGACTTCGGCTCCCAGTGATGAAGAGGATCTTAAAAATAGATGCGGAGAACCTTTGCTTTGGGGTAGTTCACCTTTAAACTGGTACCCCATAGGCTGACATGGCCCATACACACAGCTGTGGGAAGGCTGTGTGAAAATGGGAGGGACTTTTTGCAATTGCGGGTTTCCCTGGGTGGCTGCTATTCGTGAGAGTTGAAGAGAACTGTTTTTTTTCTTGTGGAAAGTCTCCATGACAATTTGCAAGAGGAATTCCTCTCCCCAAGTGAACTGATGAGAGACTATTGTAAAGGTGGTAAACTGACTGAAAATATTGAGTTTTGTTTCTTTACATTGTCAGTGGGGAAGAAAAAGGTTGTGGGGAGGGGAAGGCTCTGAAGGGTTTTGTTTGTTTGTTTGCTTATTTTCTCATTTTTCTTCCTTTTTGTTACTGTCAATAAACCTCTCTTTATACCCTTTTAAGTTTTGAGCCTGTTTTGCCTTTCTCCTAATCCCATCTCACAGCAAGAAATGAGTAAGTACACCCCAGTGAGTGCACCTGTGATTGGCCAGCACAAAAACCACTACACTATTTGATGCATTAGCTGGGAAATTTCAAATTGGCAAACCTAAACCACTACACCAGGGAATCAAGGGAGTAATCACCAGGCACTAATCAGGCTCTGTTCTTTCTGCCCCTTATTTTAATCCAACAGCAAATATCTTCCTTGTCCCTTTCCTATGCCAAAGTTTGAGCAGGGGAAAATAAGTGCCAGCAGTCTCTCTGAAGCATAGCTGCATTAGTAATGATGTAGTTTTACTCACTACCTGTGGCCCTGCTCAGAGTCACCACCTAACTTTACAGCATCTTTTTTGTGTTCCTTGAAGATTATGCATTTTTTTTGTTTTGTTTTTTTAAGCAAAATTAATTGCAAAGAAGCTCCTCTTCCTCTGTCACTAGTCCCAGTGGTGGAAAAATAGTTAAGCAAAAGCCTGGAGCACTCTACTGCTCTTTCTTCCAGCTGCTTCTGAGTACTAACAAGCATTGCAGCTAATGGACATCGAGTGCTGTGACATATGATGTCTTTGAATCTTCAGAAATATTAATGCAGCTGGAGAGAATGACACACGGGGCCTCGCCACTGACAAAATATGACATTGCACTCTATGAGAAAATAATTTGGAATTTAGTGTAATAGAAGGAAGTTGTTTCAGACCTTTAGTTAAAGATTCTGCAGTTAAATGATTTTATGGGAAGTCTGTCTTCTTTATTTTTACTTTTCTTAGTGTGTCTATTATAGTGGAGTTTATCCCTGTGCGCTGATACCAACATAGTGTCAGTAGAAATTATTGGTCATCTTTAGTCTCAGCACACTCCATACCAAAAATTTTTCACTTCTAAGAAAAGCACAGCTCATCAGTTGTACGACCCTGCATTTGCCTTTGTTGAATTTCAGATAATTAAAGTGAATTAAAGTGGTGTCAGCAGTCTGTACTGCTAAATTGTTTTTAATTCAAAGAGACAGGCAGTAATTTCTAATAATCTTTACCATAGCTAATAATAGTGAAATTTAGGATTCAATTAAATACCTCGAGAAAGCATGAATTTTTAGAAATACTGAACTCTACCACTCTGTAATTGGTAAAAATATAGATATGGACAGAAACTGGAACTCTCCAATTAAATATCTATTACATTTTAATGCATCCTGTGGATAGAAGGAGAGAGGGAGGATAGAGGGTGTTGTTGTACCTCTTTATTTTAGGAGGATTTGGGAAGTTATCACATGATAGTCTTATAAACAAACAATGGAAATATGGTCTAGATTAAACAACAGTATTATGGACATGAAATTAGTGGAAAACTATTTTAGGAAAGAATTAACTGTGACTCCTTCTCAGAGTGTAAAAACGTTTGTTGTGGTATCACAAAATTCTGTCCAAGGCTCTGCAATATTTTTCACTCGTGACAGTGGAAGAAAGAGCATCTTTATTAAATTTTCAGATGCTATGAAGCTCTAGGTGTGCAAATACTTTGGAAGATAAGATTTTTTAGAAAAACAATTTATCTCTTCTAGTAATGTGCTTAAGTAAAATGTAAGTCAGCAGGAGGAAAGGATCATATGGTGGCAGGGAAATCCTGTGATACAAATGCCAACCAGGAAATAATGTGTTTTGCAGAAAAGGACCTGAAGGTTACTATTGACTACAAAATGAACATTTGCTAACATTTATTGCAGTATTGTGAAGAAATAGGTTTTCTGTTGGGACATACAATCCACAAAGTCTCACAAACTTTTTAAAAATAACTTTCACTTTCTTTACTTCCTTTCCAATTATTTACTTTGTGTTGTGATCCAAAGAAACAAAATAATTCAGATTGGAAGGAAGCTGTAGTTGAACCTTCTGCTCAGAGCTTCTGCCTTACCAGCCTCCAGGTAAAGTGACCCATTAGCCCAGTCATCCAGGTATTTTTTTTTATCGACTTGGATTTTCACTATTCTGTACCCAATGAGGTGCAGTTTTAGGAATGGACATGAGCCAGATGGGCTTGGGAATACTGGGAACCAACAAGCTCTAGAAAATGGGACCTAAGGCAAAAAATTAAATATTTAGGTTGCAGAGTCAGAGAAGGAAAGCCTGGAAATTGCTGTAATAACAGCCTTCCCAATGCATTATGGTAGCCCACAGAGGAATTGTAATGAAATTAGTATAATCAAATTCAAAAGCCTTCTAGAAAATGAAGGTGACTTCCACCCCCACTCCTCCCTCCTCCCCACCCCACCTCCCCAAAGTTTGTTAATAGATTTATTTTTCACACTTTTACTTTCATAAATTTCATTCATTCAACATGCAGTCATTCTCTTAAGTAGTCTGTTCAGGATCACTTCTGTGTGAAAGAGAACAGGATACAAGTCCTTGTCCTTTGTTTTTCTCTATTTGGTGGCAACAAACCAATTTTTTGACAGATCTTTTATGCACTGTAGGAGTCAACAGATGGATAGCCATTTTTCCCAGAACCTTGCTTAACTCTGCTTCCCTAATGCTTAGGCCACTTTGCTGCCCATTATGTATTTTCTCTTTATTGGTACACCAAGTTTTTCTGATGGGCTAAAAAGAAAAGGACTGATATATGTGATATGCTGTAACCTTGTTGGCATCCTCCTGGAGCTTGTATGCAGGTTCTTCACCGATGAGACATCTGTTATCAATACAGGCCACTCTTACAACTCTGTGATGTGGAGTTTCATTTCATTCTTTTTCAAACACATATAGTGGTTGACACACATTCCAGTCATACTTCACTCATAACAACCTCCAGATTTTTCTTCAAAAAATCTTTACAACAGGTTACTAATAAAGTTGCATTTATACTCACTGTGAATACGGCAAGAATTGATGGGCTTTAAGTTGCAGCAGGAAGAATTAAACTAAACATCAGGAAAAAACCCAAAGCTTTCTAAAAAAGCAGCCCTAATCTAGACTGCTAGTGAGGTTGTACAACTCTATCACTGCAGGGTATGAAAACCAGTTGTTAGGGGTTGACCTTGGCTGGAAGCTAAAGCCCTCACCCAATTGCTCATTCATTCACCTTGCAATGGGATAGATGAAAGACTCAGAAGGGTAAAACTGAAAATAACTTGTGAGTTTAATAAGGGAATGAAAATGAATGGGAGACTGGCGGGGGGACCTCAAACAACAGCAAGTGATGCAAGGGCGATCACTCACCACCTCCCAACCCAGATCCCTTGGGTCTCTTGAGCAATAGCTTCCTCAGTCCCTGCCCTAAACCCATCGAGTTTTATTGGTGAACACAATACCCCAGTGTGTGGGACATCCCTTTGGTCAGTTGGGGTCAGCTGACCCAGCTCTGTCCCCTACCAACCTCTTGCCCACTGTTAGCCCACTCAGTGCTGGGGACAGAGTGAGAAATGGAGAAAGCATTGACCCATGCAGACACTGATTAGCAATATCTAAAACACCAGGGCGTGATCAACACTGTTTTGGTCATGAATCCAAATCGCAGCAACATAGGGGCAGCCATGAAGTAAGCTACCTTTATCCCAGCCAGATCCAGTACATCACTTTTCTCAAGTATGTTCAAGAGATATTTTACATTTAGCTGTTCTTTTTTTCAGGGTGCAAAGACTGAAACAAACAAAGAGCAATACATAAAATCACAGGGACAGTTTGCCTTATATCCACACAGATAAATTCTCTTACACCCAAAAGAAATGGTAACTGTGCCCAAATTTATGGGAGATATTCCTGCCATAAGTTATCACTGGAGCTATGTCCAGGCATCATGTGGAACTGTAATAGCTGGTAAAGACCAAAATCATTAACAGAAACCATGTTAGAAATTAAATAGCATGAATAGTCAGGGACTAGGCCTTTTACTTAATTGTATGGACACCTCTTCAGAGGTGCTGCTTGAAATATAAAATATAAAATTAATTGAATTATAAAATATAAAAAAATATAAAAAGCAAAATGCATTGAAGTAAATATTTGTGTATTTTTACCTCATTTGATAAAAATTAGATGTGTTGAATAATTGTTCTTGTGTCAGAAGGAAGGTCTTTACCTTAAAACCATTATGAATTGTCCAGCGGTGCCACGTGGAATAAAACTGTGTTCTGGAAACAATTGTTCATTAACAAAAAAGAAAAAGGAGGCAAAAAACCCTTGGCAAACAGCTCTTTCTTTTCACTCATATGGGAGACAAAGTATAAGTAATTTTATATTTCCCCTCAAAAAAGTTTGTGCAGAAGCAATCAGTACAGCCCAGAATTCCTTCTGGTGTCATGTCTGTGCCTCTGTGCATTCTGTAGGTAGTATTGACACATATATTGACACATATATGGGAATTGTAGGAAAGAAGTCCCCTCTATGCATCTGATATGAGACGATAATTACACAATGGTTTTTTATGTGTAATTTTTTTTTAGGTGTAGTAATTTCCTGCAGCTTTCAGAGGGGAATTAAATTTTAATCTGTTCTAAATATTTTATCCATTGTGTCCGTATATTTCTAGACAGTTCTGTTTGAAGGTTCAGACTGTTGTTATTTCTAAAATGTCCTAATTTCCCATACTGAACAGGACATTAGTACAGCACATAGAAAAAATAATTTGCAGTATATTCACAAATAAGGTCTAGCCCCCTTTAAAAGGTTAAATAAATCTATTTTTAAATTGAGGATATTTATAATATTTAACTATTTCTAGTTAGTTTTTTAACAATTTATATATATTTTATATAAACTATTTATAGTTAGTTTTTGATATTTACATATCAAAAAACAATAGTCTTATAACACTCTGTAAATTTGGCAAATGCCAGAAGCTTTCACTGGTTACTTTAATCTCCAAAGTCTTTTTTCTTTGATTTCTTTTTTCTTTGATTTTTTCTTTGATTCTCTGATTTCTTTGATTTCTTTGATTAACATCCAGATCTCTATTTAACTAATATATGACATTAATTAACATAATTTCATCTGTAACTTTCTATATCTTGCCTATTTATATTTTGCAGTAAAAAAAAAAAAAAGCATATACTGTGCTAAACCTTGTTACAAATGACAGCTTTCTATGTCCTTTGAAATTCATCTCCAGCTCACTTTAGGTCTCCTTCATCTGTTGACTTTGTAGGTAGAAAAAGATTTTGTACTGCTAACGTGTCAGCTCTGCCAATAATGTAAATAAATATTCAGATCCATGTTCCTTACATTTAAATTTCCTGTTATTTTATTTGGGACTTGATACTGTCTAGAAGAAATACCATTTAGTTATTTTTCTACACTTTTTTTGAAATCTACTTTTCCATAATATGATTTTCACAAAAAAAGAAATACTAAGCCTCACTGAAAATGTTTGATTCTGTTAAAGTGACACATGTTCCCTGTGGATCTAAAGGTGTACTTATCTAATCCAAATGCATAATTTCTCATGGAAAATAATTGTTCCAGTAGTGTAAATTAAATTCAACTTGCAGTTTACTAAAATTTTCTCAGAACTTCAGTTTTGTCTGCTTTCAATTTTTACTTTGCATAGACTTGTAGACCTTGCTGAGTTAAAAATTAAGTGTAGTTTAAATAACTATTGGCAAAAGCAGAGGGAATGAGGATTGATCCTGTTAACATTTTTCCTTTAGGGTACAGAAAGCCATAGAAACAATTGTGTGTTGTTGAGAACTTTTGAAAGAAAATCTATTAAAAAATGAAATGATCACACAATAGGTTCCTTAGTGTGGATTTAAATACAGTTGTCTTATAACTCGCAGTCAGAAATTCACATTTCTTGAGAGAACCACCCGTGACTTATGAGAGTGTCATTAGTAGCAAGTTCAGAAATTACTTCCATTATGTCAGGTTTTTAAGACTTTAACTCATTATATGCATTTTAAATCTTGTTAGATATGTAAAGGTTTCTTTGCTACTATCAAATATGCCAATGGTGATTGCAAAAATGCAAGTATTCACAGACAATGGCAGTCTATTTAACAGATTAATTATCAGATTTATATCTGTAACATACATATTAGTACATAGAACCCAGTGTACATTTTGGCATTGTGATACCTAACTGCATGAATTTATTTCATCTCCATTCCAGTGGACATCAGTGGATTAGGCAATTTATGAGAGAAGAATAAAAATGTATTGCTTCCCCAAAGGTTTTGAGGTTTTTATACTTCTGCAGATAAGGCTATAATTTTTCTTGTGCACACTTTTCTAAAAATCCATGCATTATTTACAGGAAATATTTTGCCTTTGTACTCCACTGTGATACAGCTGTTCCTAAAAACTGGCTGCGTTTGTACAGGGAGAGGATTACAGTATCAGAATCTGTAGGATCAATGCCTTAACTACCTGCTTCACAGAAAACATGATGAGGTTTTATGTGAACACTAACCATCTGAAACTCATTGTAGGGTCAGACACAGATGGTAGTTAAAATATAAATGTGAAAATAAGCACAAGGAAAGCACAAAAGGTAAGAGAGAAAAGGATAATAAACCTGTAAAAACGTTAATGTTCTGGTATCCTGGTGGCTTGGAGCTTTGCAGGAGAGGTGTAAACAATTTCTGGGGGAAAAAGACCAAAACAAAACAAAAAAACCCAAACCAAAACAAACAAAAAACCCCCCCAACAAACAAAAAAACAAAACAAAACAAAAACACTCAGTTACATCTGTACTAGTATATTAAACTTGACAGGTATGATTAGAAGATAAATATCACGGAATTGTAAAATCAGATGAGCAAACTTCTCCTTTTCTCTCCCATAATAAAAAGGTGTTAATCATCCCTCGTGTTGCAAACAGCCTGCATTGTATTGTCTTATTCAAATGACTCCTAGGTTCTGTCTGGAAATGCAAATCAAAATCATACCTTGGAATGTGCTAGCCATTACTGAGAACAGATAGCTGTATGTCAGTGATCAGACCTGTGTTTTTGGTCAGTATAAATTGTTGCTGCAGAGTTGGGGCAATCATGCAAAGAAAGTGTGAGAGAGTAAGGAAGATTATTAGATCAGGTAAGGGAAGTGAGATAAAGACGCAAAAGTTTTCAATATGGATATAATTGATGCCACAGAATGGGGAAAATCATCTGTTTCAGATATTTACACTTAGTACTACCTTGATATTTGGCATGCGTTAGTGCCTTCATGTAAAGTAGATAACACAATTGAAGGTACTACCTGAAGCAAGCAAGATTTTAACAAGCCTCCAGTCCTTTCAGAAGGAAAGGTTTGTTTCATACAGCAGACATTAAAATCCTTTTCTTCTCTACTGATCTCACCTGGATTTCATTGGATTTCTTGATAATACTCAGGGCTTTCTAGATTCAGTAGTTGCTTTCACTTGTTGGCAAAACATTAATACACTTTCATTTGGATGTCTCCATGCAACTGCTTAGCTGTGAGCTACATGTCTAAGCTTTAATTATAGGTAATGCACTGAAATATAGTTAATGAACTGTCTAGTCCAGACAGTCAATAGAACCTCAAGAGAGATTCAATTCAGGCTGAAGTAAACATCCGATGCATAAGCATGAATGCCTGGTGTCACCTGAAGTACCCAAGTTTATCTCACCACCTCTGGTCAAAAAAAAAGAAAGGTGTCTTTCAGGTTTAGCAACCATCTGCAAGTTTTCTCGGGTGCCTGAAACAACACTAAATTTCCAAGTTAAAGCAAATAAGCTGAGGCTTTTTTTTTAAATTGTTCCTGCTGGACTTTCCTGCGGTAGTTTTCCTTTTACTTTACTTAGTTTTACTTTAAGTTCAAGTTGCTTCTTGAACTTAAGTAATTCATCAAGCCCACAGCATCCCATGGCATGTATGTTTTGTGTGAGATGATATACTTCCTTTTTTGTTGTTGTTTTCTTTGTTTGCAAGGTTTTGTTTCTGTTTCTGTTTCTTCTTGCTACGATTTGCATCTAAAACGTCTTTTTCAACAGGAAGATTGAACTTTTGCTTTCTAGTCAGCTGATAATAATTTTTTAGATTGCCTTACTGGCTAGTGATCTCTCCAGCTAGTAGGGCTACACAAGGATAACCACATCTAGAACATCCCAGACACAATTTTTTACAAATTTTGAAGCACATCTTGCAAGTTCAGTTACAACTTCCCATATAACTTATTTGTCCAAACACTCTGCTTATTCAGTCTTGGTCAATTTCCCGTTGCTTGATTTTTGAGGCTTTCTTGTCTTGCCAAATTCTAACTGTCTTGGGATCTTTTACTTTTTGAGACAGTCTTCTACATTGTCTCATGCACTGTCTGCTGTCTGCCTTGAATGAAGCTACTTTCCTTTTAAACACACATTTAAGTGCTTTTCTGAAATGATGCCCAAATTGCTAGTATTCTCAACCAACATGTTTTCTTTGTCCAATTCTATTCTATTGTTGTATTTTTTCAGTAAAAACTTCATTACATTCACAAGTGTCCAAGATAGAGACATATTTTAAATTAAACTGTAAATCAATTAAAACTGAATTTTGACTAAAAAATTGGGCATAGGTTAAACAAAAATTTTAGAAACCATGCTTCTTCTGTGGAAATTCAAACTAATCAAAACATTTTGTTCTGCCTCTTAAAGAAGCATATATCTTGAAAACAAGTGACTGATTTTTCTGGAAAAAATATTCTGGAGGGCAAAACTTAGTGAAATTAACTCAGGCAAAACATTTATCATGCTCATGAAGACTTGTTTTCAGGTAGTTAGAAAACTCAAAGCAAAATTTGAACTTTAAAACCATGAAACCTGTTATGAAGAGGAAAAATAGAGGTTAAAAATTCAGAAAATCACTCCTGCCAAGTTTTGTACAGATTTAGTAAGAATTCATGCTGGTTTTTGGATGCCTATACCTCAAACACGAAAAAAAATATTTTTAGAATAGAGTATTTCTGTTGGAAGGGACCTACATGGATCATCAACACTTCTTTCTCCACTTTCCCTCTTCAGGAATCTGTAGATAGGTTACTACAGTACTGAGGTTACTCCTCAACTTCCTTCTGTCCAAACTGGAGAAGCCCAAACTTCTCGGCTACTCCTCACAGGACATTCTTTCCCTTTCACCAGTTTTGTTGACTTCTCTGGACACTTTCAAGGACCTTCACATTCTTTTTAAATGGTGGGGCCCTGCACTGGCACTCCAGGGGAGGCCACATCAATATTGAATACAGAGGGATGATCACTTCTTTTGACCATGTGGTCATACTGTGTTTGGTGCACCCCAGGATGTGGTTTTCTGTCTTGGCTGCCAGAGAACATATTTTCTAAGTATCTGAAATGCTGCAATGAGCACAGAGACATTTCATTAATGTTCTTGTACATAGATTAAAAAAAAAAAAAAAAAAAAAAAAAAAGAGAGAGTAAAATATTTTCAAATGAAAAATACCTTATAAAATTGTGTAACTTTGTGTTGCTTAAAGAAACAAACAAATGAAACATAAAGTATAGATGCCATATATATAAATATCTATATATGTATATAGAAATATACATAGATACGTGTACACAGCTACATACACATGCACACATGTACATATATACATACATATTCATGTACCTATAGCTAAGTAGCTAGGTAGGTACAAAAAAATCGCATTGCCAAAAGAGGCAAAGAGGATACTTTTTGTTGAATCTGCGTAATTTTTTCATTCACTTTCCTCTGCTGCATAAAAATTTGAATACTAAGGGCCCTTCACAAGAAGTACTCTTTCCCATGAAGAGGTAGACAGCCTTAGAGATGGATCTTTCTTAGCATTTTGAACTAAAACATTTCAGAAAATAATGTACAACAAAGTGTAATGAATAAGTCTTTTAGTCTCAAATGAAATATTCTCTTGACCAGTGCTGAATAGATTTGTCACCTAATATTCTGCTTGTTGTAGCACTGAGATCAATGTAAACTCTTTTCTTTCACATAAATGTCGAAATTTACCTGGATAAATGTAGTTCACTTTAACTGGAAATATTTTGCTTTAAATTTCCACATGCAAAACTGATTCTTCTGGATGAGTAAAACTGAGAATAAATGTAATTTTCATGTCTAGGATAAGATTAAAAAAACAATAAAACATAGAAACTCTGTGCAGCTGCAAAATATAAAAACCTGAATATAAAAACCTGTTTTCATTTCCATTTTGAATATTTTTTTCTTTGATGACACAAAATTGTGATTAGCCATACTTTTGAAGAGTACCCTTAGTAAATGAGCAGAGAAAGTTGGCAGCAACAGCTTGAAATATTTGATAAATAGTAGAGGTTCCTCCTTTCAAGAATATGACTGGGGCAGATTGAAAAATATTTTGGACTTTCAGAATAGAACAGATTGATTAAAAAAATAATATACTTTTCCAAAACACTAACTAACTATTTAACTGTATTTAACATACAGTGTATGTAAAAAGATTAAATTAGGAGTTCTTCCAGTCTCCTATTTCTCCTATAGCTTTCTATTTCATCTTCGGAATACTGAAACAATAACAAGTAGAAAACTCACACAAACTTAGGGAAACCTTCATTATAAGTGCACATGTCTCCTTCCATGAAAGTTCTGTGTGCTTTCCATTCTCACAGGAGATGAAGTTGTATTACTGAGAGCAATACATTAAATCACACTAAATTTTTGAACACTTATGGTTACTGTTCCATGAAGTTGAACTGAAGTATGGAAAAAGAAAATTTGTGCAGCATTATTTTCTTTCCAATTCTCCATCTGGGATAATCTTCGGGTTTTTTTCATTCCTGTAGCATTAGAGATGTGACAAAGTATTATTCCATCATTCTAAAGCCATGGAAAAGAATGCTATGTTGATTAACTCGCCTTGGTGGCTGATAATGAAAGATATTTTCCTGTTTCTCAGTTTTGTGTTGAGGGTCTCGTCTTGGGAATATCATCACATCTATCTACTGCTGCTCTGTAGTTTGTAGTTTTATTTTGTTGTTGTTTTAAATCTCTGTGTTAAAATGTTTTTTATTCCATTACTTAGATTTAATACCTGCTTTGTTTAAAATTTTATCAATTTTTACTTGGATTTTTTCCAATTATAAACCTGCTTAGAAATAGCAAGGCTCTGAGAACTAGTGCCTGTAATTTCTTTATGAATGCTAAGATGTTGTGGCCATAGGAATCTGTTGCTCTGTGAGGTTTAGCTGCAACAGAATTGCTCATGTTGACTGTTTTACCACTGTTCCTGAGGGAAATGCAATCATAATCTAGTTTCTCCCAGACGTGCTGATATTTCAGCCTATGACTTGTTTACAGGACAGGCTGACCAGTTAGGAAGATGAAAAATTATTACCTCTTTTTCTGGAAAAATATCACTCAGTGTGACAGGGGACATTATAGTTCGCATATGAGAACTTACTATTTTCTGTGTTGAGGCAGGTTTCATACCACTACTTTTGAAGAGCAATGTAAAACCCATAAGCCAATTAAAATGGGCATGAAACACATTATTTAATTTTCTGAAGTATATAATTCAGATATTTCTTTTAATTTTATTTTAAAATTTATCTAAGAAATTAAGCATTCTTCAAGCTGTAATCAGTATCAGAAACTAGGCGATTTATTTATTGAAGTGTGATAACTGATCATTTTCCGGGAAATCTATGTTTGGCATCCCTATTACTTTCTGAAAAGAGTGTTTTAAGATTTGCCACATAGTCTTGGTTGTGATAAAGATATTTTCCATGGTAAATGGTATTGTTGAAAATATGATAGAAACCACCGGAGTTTTCATAATGGTTTAGAAGAAAAACAGAAATTGGAACAAAATCTTACAGATTAGGGCTCTGTAGAGGCTGATGGATGCTAATATTCAAGTCTTTGTTGTATTTAAGGCAGATAATTGAACTTGGCTTTACCTCTTTTCAAATAATCTACCTATTTATATTTGTTCTGGTATTTATAGCCTTGCTGCATTTTTTTGTGGAAAAAACAACAACAAAAAAAGCATAGAATTAAAAAACAAAGAATCACAGAATCATTTATGTTGGAGAAGACTATTAAGTTCATTGAGTCCAGTAAACCCAGCACTGCCAAGTCCACCACTAAACCATGTCTCATAGCAACACATCTACATGTCCATTAAATACCCCCAGGAATGGTGACTCCACCACTTCCCTAGGCAACCTGTTCCAATGCTTGACCACACTTTCTGGGAAGAAATTTTTTTCTAGTATCCAATCTCAACCACCTGTTGCAACTGGAGCCTTATTTCTCTTGTCCTAGCACTTATAACCGAAGAGGGGAGACTTATCTCCATCTCACTACAACTTCCTTTTAGTTATTCACAGAATCATTTAGTTTGGAAAAGGCATCTAAGATCATCAAATCCAACCTCTACATGATCACCATCTTGTCAATGACACCGTAGAATTAAGTGCCATGGCCAATTGTTTCTTGGACAGCTCCAGGGATGGTGATTCCACCCCACCCTGGGCAGTTCGTTCCAATGCTTAACAACCCTTTTTGTGAAGAAATTCCTTCTGATGCTCAACCTGAACCTCCCCTGACCCAGTATATGCCTTCTTGTTCTGTCATGATTTGAGAGAAGAGGACAACCCCTGCCTGGCTACCACCACTTTTCAGGCAGTTGTAGAGAGTGAGAAGGTCTCCCCTGAGACTCCTTTTCTTCAGGTTAAGCAACCCCAACTCCCTCAGGTGCTTATTACAGGACTTACCCTCCAGACCAGTTGGAGGACTTACCCCTTCACCAGTTCTGTTGCCCTTATCTGGACACAGTCCAGCACCTCAATGTCCTTCTTGAAGTGGGGGATCCAAAACTGGACACAGTACTTGAGATGTGGCCTCACCCGTGCTGAGTACAGGGGAAGAATCACTGCCTTGGTCCTGCTGGCCACAGTATTTCTCATACAAGCCAGGATGCTGTTGGCCTTCTTGGCCACCTGGGCGCACACTGGCTCATGTTCTATGGCTGTCAACCAACACCCCCAGGTCCTTTTCTGCTGGGCCACTTCCCAGCCGCTCTGTCCAAAACCTGTAGCATTGCATTAGGTTATTGTGGCTCACGGTCAGGGCCCAGCCCTTGGACCATACAATCGGCCTTGGCCCCAAAACCTTCCTGTTTTTTGCATTGCACAGTAAAAAAAAAAAAAAAAAAAAAAAAAAAAAA
>VZSE01010195.1:392325-431321 GCA_013398275.1 Promerops cafer
AAAAAAAAAAAAAAAAAAAAAAAAAAAAGCAAAATCTGGAATATTTTTTTAAACAAAAGAATAGTCTGGTGGTAGGTACTTTATTGTCCATCTTGAGTGTTTAGCCAGATTTTTAAAGACATTTAGTTGCCTTAAGTCTGTTGTGTCTGTAGGGGAACGTTACTGCGTGTTTTATAAACCTATTCTTAGATTTCTTTTCTCCTAAAGTAACAGACTCAGTTGGATAGCAATGAGTAATTATTCCTCCTCACTGAGTTTAGAAAAAGGCTCTTGTCCAATTTCTGCTGTTGGCAGACAGTGTCTAATCCATGCTTTCTGTCACTATTACAAGCATTCAAACTGGGTGCATTTTTTTCAGGCAGATCAGTGTCATTAATTGTCACCTTGCAATGGCACATACGGAACTGCTACAAAAGGCACATAACAGAGGAGGAGATTTATTCTTAGGGCTATAAAGGAATGTCTAAATTTCAAATCTGATCTGACATCTAAATCTTCAGTATTCTTCATACTTGGCATGCATATCTGACAAATTTGTAGGACCAGTATTCATGTAAACACAGTTTTCGTTAATTTCTGAGCATGTTTCATTATTAAAAATAAACTTGAATTATTTATAAGCAATGAAAACTCTAGAAGCACCTTTGTGGTAAGTTGCATATACAAGTGATTACTTATTTAGGATTGGTAATATTACTTATCCTTGCAACGGACAACTTTAACTGAGTATCTGCAGAGAGAAAAGGAGCAGTATGTGAATTTGAACTTAAAAAAACTCTAGGGTTAGATAATAAGGATTTTTCTACATCCATAAACTAAATGTGCATGAGACTCTTAAAAAGCACCAAAGCCAACTGGACAGAAAAATTTAAGCCCTCTTTCCCTCCAAGACAGGGCGACCAGACCCAAAAAGACGATTTGCTTACACGTCTCTGCTTCATAATACCTTACAGCCTGTGACTGGAAATGGGTTTGGAGAGACCACTGGTCAAAGACCATTCTGACTATTCAGAATTACAAATTTTCTCCTTTCAGTAGCCTAAAACTCTGCCTCACAGTGCTTTTAGAAAAATGCTTATTAGAAATAAAAATGCAATTAAAAATACAAATCAATTCAGTAGAAGTGACTTTGATTCTTACTTTTAATTTTTTTAACTAGTTGACTTTTCAGTCAGATATTAATGCGCTAACGTTTTTGGTTTTATGCATTTTGCTTTTTTTTTTTTTTTCCTTAAAAATAAGTTGAAGGAAGCACTCCAGAACAAAAAGAAATCCTGTTGCTTTTTTCCCCTCATTTTTCATACAGTTACTTACAATGACTATCAGTTGGTCTTGAAGTGAGACTTGAAGTGAGTCTGCAAAAACTCTGCTGTTTCAACTAAAAGATAAAATGAGAATGAAGTAAACAAATTCTTTAAAGCAGCTGTTATACAATTCCACTGTGTCTCCAAATCCAAAATATAAGTCTCCTTCCTAGTGTTGGTTTTGGTACTTACTCAACTCAATGGTAACTGATTTTGATTGATCTCTCTTTTTAATCATTTTCTGCAGTTCCAAAAATTAACTCTTTTTTAAAGTACTATTCTTATAGTTTCCATCTTATTCGTTCACCTCGTTCTTTCTAGCTTCATGTCAAGGTAAGTTTGCCCCACCAGCTGATCTATGCCTTTTCATCAGATTCCACTCTATCATTGTTTGCTCAGCTACTTTCTTCATTCACAAAACTGATTTTTCTCTCAGTCCCACCATCCCCTTTGTCACTTTCTTCTTTTGAATTGAATGCCCTTTTCCAGACAAAGTTTCCAGTCCTCCTCGTATTTTCTTCATGTTCTAAGATTGTCCTTCCCCTTCCCTAGTCTCATAGTCTTGGTATAAGCAAATTCAACCAGTGAGTTCCCTTCTCAACAAGATATTTGTTTCCACTGCATTTGAACCAGATTTTGTTTCTGTCACAGACTTAGGCTGCCTGATGCCACACTGTCACAGAGTGAAGGCCACACTTGTTTTCTTCTATGGTGCTCTGAGAAGAGCAATTTTGGGAAAAAGTATAGAGGAAAGTTTTGAACTTGTGCCCATGTTAAACAGGAAGCAAGGTCAGTTACCTGACTGTAATGATGCAGGAGGAGTTTAGTCATATCAAGGAGAACCAAAGAAGTGCTTTCTTCAGAAATATTAAGAAAGAAAATTACTTTTCTACTATATAAGCATACTCAAAACTATATAACTGGGCATACTTATAGATTTGTGGTTGGAAAATTAAAAAAAAAAAACCATCATTGCAAGTCACTAAATGTCCATTTCTTTAGCTAGTGAAATGCTTTCATAACCAAACTTGACTAATGATCCCACAAGAGAAGATGTGGATGAAAAAGGTGCAAATGTTTGGGAATTAATGTATATTTTTATGTGTGTCTCTTTCACACATATTCAGATAATTTTTTCTGAATATTTACAAATAAATAATTGAATTCAACTTCATTCTACGGTAAATACTCTGAGATTTTTGAGTTCAAATAACCCAATTCTGGCAAGAATGAATCTTGTCACCATTAATGACGAGTCCAGAAAGCCTTAATTACAGAAGACATTGCCAACAACAGTTGGCTATCTGATGGCAGAAAATATTGAGCTCCTTTCAAGATATGCAATTCTATTCTGGAATTTTTCAGGATACACAGTTTTATTTGATACGCATTCAAAAAAGAAACTTTTACTCAGTTTTAATAGATACGAGCATTTTGATATCTCAGTAAAGGCATTCTGTTGAAATGTCATATACACTTAAAATCAGCATGATTCTAGTAAAATAGTGTGCAAGACAGTGGAAAATGAAATAAATTTCACCCCCTGCAGAGATTAAATTTACAGGAAATATTGAAGAAAATACGATAAACACAGGTTTGACCTGTACGCAAAAGCAATTGGAGCAGAAATTAAACAAGATGCTCCCTTTGCTCCTAATAGTCCTACTAGCCACTGTTCTTGATGCACACAATATTTTTACATGCAGTATAGAGGAAGAAAGCAGGAAGTAAATCGGTTACTGTAATAGATGTATCACAATATACCTAAAAAAAAAAAAAAAAAGGAGAAACAGATGTTTCTTGTGCAGGTATAAAATTCAAAAGAATAATAAAACTATCAAAGAATGTGTAATGAAGTGTAGATTAAAGACCACAGTCTTGTCGTTACAACATATGTTCTGAACTTTCATGAAATAGGATGGTTTAAAACTAGACATGTTCTCAGGAAAACAAAGAGATTGAAAAGACCTGCAAAAGAAATGTTCTTTTTATGTTCTGAAAAGTACAACCTACAGAAGGAGATGAATGTAGCATTAATGTGCAGTAGGAATTGTAGAGCTGGACTGATGCACTAGCACCCATTATCCAGTTCTCTGCAACTGAAAGTCACTTTGATTGAAGGTCATTATGACCAAGATGCAGGTGTTAACAGTTCTTGGAATTTTTTCTGGTAGAAACAGTCAGTGCTAATTCTGTTAAATATCAGTTTATTTTGATTAACACTAAAATGAAAGGACTTCTTTCAAATATCTCATTCTTTTCCAGACTTTTTGGAAAAGACTAATTTCAGTTACAAATAGAATGACCAGTCCCTGATTATTGTGCCTAAAATCATGTCTTCATGTACTTCTGTGCTAACTAGACACAATATAGCTGTCTAGAAAAAAAATACTTAACAGGTAATGGTATTGGGATAAAACTCAGATGTCAGTAACATAAGTACATCATAATGTCATTTTTCATTCTATCATCATCACACACCACTTAGGAAGTGGCAACAAAACCCAAGTTTCTAAGTAATATCACTGAATGACTGTAACTGTGTGATGTGTGATTTATAACAACTGATCATAAACTATAGACATGGAAAAATTATATGCATATATTGCAATCTAAGAATGAGAAAAAGACAAGCTAAAAAGATATGAAAGAGAATGGTTTTGTATGTATGAAACATTAGATATTCAGTCTTCTTGTACAGACTTCCATATGAATCAAAGTGAATATCTTCAAATTATGAAACAATCTGAAAATGAAGAAAAATAGGAACCCACCTTAGCACTTTCAGACAAACAGCATATTATTTTCTCTCATGAATTTTCAAATGCTTCATCAACATCAATTATAATCCCATTTATGAAAGCCAAGTACAGCAGCCGTCAGACAACCACCAGAACTGCACATTCTCCCTGACAGATACTGGGTCTGATAGACTTAGAAGAAATTTAGAAACATTTTGCTTCTGATAAATGTTTATTTGGATATTCATCTGGATGAGACACGGCTTTGTTTCAATTTCAAGTTGTCATTCAAAGAAATTGATTTGTCCACAGGCAAAGAGCAAGCCTAATTATAAACTGATCATGTCAAAGAACAGGAATATCTATGATACCTCTAAATATTGGTAAGCAGAGATGACAACCCAAACCAATTTTGATTGACACCAGAGTGGAAGACAACAGTGGGATTCTTCTATGTCTGTACGGATAGGTACATAACATCTTCCAAGGTATACAAAAGCATCCAAGATAGGAGGCCAATAGATACAACACAGATCTCACAGAAAGTCACCATTCTTCTCGACTGACAGTAAGTAGCTAAGCAGGATACCTGGCAGTGCCTGAAACAGTCCTTACTAAATGTGTGTAGGCAACTGAATCACATATGCGTCTACATTCAGGAGATGAGTGCTTTTGCTATTCTGCCAGACAAGTGGTTCCACAGTTGAGATGTACAGAATATCAGAAAGGCCCTAGGAACTTGTTTATTCCCTAAGGGAATTCATCCTTTAACCCAGTTTCTCCCATGAAGTGTCATTCTACATGCCAGGAATTTTCTATGGTACTCTGAGAAAGGCCTCCCACTGTAGGTTGCTAGGTATGCATCAAGACCTCTGTGGCAAAAGCACAAGTAATGTGGAAATCCATAATCTATTTGGTTCTGTTCTGAGCTCCATTCAGAATCCATGTCCCGTCAACTCCATCACCACTTTCTAACTGCAACAGGCTGCTTGGAAAAATTATGGTAGTGCTTATGAAATATCAGTACTCACTCATGATATGGCAGAGAGTGAGTGTACAAGCACATGTACCAGGGGGAAAAAAAAAAGAAAGAAAAAAAACCTGAAACAACCACAAAACCACCTAGCAATGAATTGCATGGAAACAGCAGAGCTGGAGTAGATGTATAAACGTAAAGCATGTATCATGCTCAGGTTCAAATGGATGAATCACTAAGAGGATTGCTTAAAAGCACTAATCCTAGTATCTTTGTTCAGGAATTTTGAGAGCTGACAGCTCCTGTTGCTGGAGAGGTCTGACAGAAAAGTACATTCTACTCTTTGGCATCAGGATATGGGAAGAGCAACACTGGTTGCAAAAAACTTAAAATAATTTTTGAAGATTCTATTAATCTGAAGTCTTTTTGACCCAAACCTACTCCAATTGGCAATCATTTCCCTTTGTCTCAGCTATTATTTCACTTTATTCAGCCCCAGATATGCTCATAAGAATGTGTTTACTTGAACGAGGATTTCCTTCTTATTGAGGTACTTTGCTTTACTTCTGCATATGCTGACACTTCATTTCTTCTTCTTACATTGACTGGCCATCATGATCTTCCCTAGTGTCTCTATAAGTCTGGGAGATGATAAAAAAACTCACGGACTGAGAAGAAATGCTTCAAGAAGCTGTTTTCTCATCTGGATTCTTGGACAGCCAGCAAAATCAACAGTAATCAGGAACATTACTGGGCAGTGGAATTCGGAGATCAGTATTGATAAATTATTTGAACAGTACTTAAAATTATAGTCTGTTCCAAACTTTTCCAATACATTCAAGAGTACTGGGTTGGGTGTGCTGTGCTGGAAATGCAGGAACTACATGTGTCATGGGAGAGATCTTTGGATGTCAGAGGCTAGAAATTATGCGCATAATGCTGGGCTTTTTTGTAGATGAACACATCTTCCAGCTGAAAAGTTTCAATTTATTATTTTTGCTCTGTTACAGGGCATTCTTTTGGAAATTTGACCACCTTAGCTTGCAATGCCTGTATTTTATTCAGCAATTGCTTTGAAAACAGTGGCGTGTAGTCAAGGCTCCAAGGCAACTTTACTATTCAGACTACCTTCAGTACTGATTGTAAAGGTGCTTTCACTGCTCAGGCAAAATTGAATCCATCATTTGGGATAATTTTGAAGATCTGAAGCTCTGAAAATTTTGATTGTTCATCTGTCTCCCCTTATCTGTACAATTTTTGTAGGGTGGATGGACTCCTGTCCCCATTATAAACCTGGCACCAACAGGAGGTTTGGCCAGGGCTATTCATGCTCTGACTGGGTAGCCAGCCCCCAGCAGCCTATTCTGATTTTATCTGTACAGAGCAGCTCGGCAGCAAGCACACAGGTACCTTATCAGTTTTCATCTGTAAGTATTTGAAAGCTTATCTTCCTTAAGAAAAAACAAACAAACAAACAAGAAAACCCCCACAAACAAAACAACCAACCAACCAACCAGCCAAAAACCCAACCTCAAATGAAACAAAAATGTAACACTTTTTAAAGCTAAAAAGCTATGACATTTGTATTCTAGTTGAAGTGGGGTTTATATCCACTTTCACTCAGAATTGAAACAAATGGATAAAGGATTTACCCAAATATATTAATTTTTCAGACAGAAATATAACTTGCCTAATGTACATATGTACTCCCAGAAGGCAAGTTGTACACAGATTTACACAATTACCTGTATTAAATATTAGAAATCCCTCTTGCCCTGAGAATTTTCCTCCAGATGCTCTGACATAATTACATTCAGTTGAAAGTATCTGTAGTTGTACTGTTGGATAAATTGGTTTATTGCCTACTTTGAAATCATTGAATATTATTCCTGCTTCTTCCTCTGTGTGAATCCTTAATTTTATATTCCTTCTTGCCAGAAACAAATTGAAATAGATGTGCTGAACACATGGATATGAAGCAGTCTGCCCAGCAATAATTGCTTCATGACAGTTTTGAATTCTTCCAGTTCTTCTCCCTTTGGGAGGCTTTAGTGGTTTGGATAGCATTAGTAAGAGATAGACAAAGTACTGTCTCGAGCTAGATATTATTAGTGCAGACTTGATAAAATCTAAATATTTTTGAAACAATTGTTCTCTGAATAATTAAGTGGATTCTGAAAACTTCCAAATATTACTGATTTTTACTACACTTTACACTTTTTAAAAGATCACAAAATAATTCCAGTCTTTCAGAGAAATCAGCTTTCTACTGACACTGGAAATATTTCAGGAGCAGAAGATATTCAGAGCAACGGTTCTTTTTAATACACTTTTTCCAATATTGCCCATTCATTAATATTTACAGAAATTGTGCAGATAAATAAAAGCTTTCTTAAAGTAACTTTTCAGCTTTTCTTTATATTTAACTGAAATAATATAGTCAGGAAATTCTCTTGTTTATATTTCAATATGAAACAAAATGCAAACAGTCTCTAAATAAGAAAATAAACAAATACCATCTGTTAATAATTCTTGTACATCAGCTAGTCACAGTTGTGCAAAAAAAGAATAAATTTGGCAAGGAACTACAAAATAAACTCAACAGAGAAATTTTTTTTAAAACTCGCTTGAAAAAACAAGTTTTCTGTTTCACTAAGCAAGCTTTGCTAAAATTTCAGCATTTTCACATTTAACGCTTGGAAATAGCCAGTATATCATTGACCTTGTAAATCCAGTCTTGCCATCACTGGTAGACTCAAAAGTGGATATAATCCATCTTATAGCAGACTTAGTGGCACCTGTTTTCCTTTCCTTGTCTTTCTGTGGATGCACAGGGACCAGTGGGCTAGGATTTCTGGGTTTTCAGTCTCCTGATGTCCATGCAAACATGTTTGGGCAGTACCTCCCTAAATGGCTGTACTGCTTCTCGATGAGGAGAATGTTGTAGGGAGTAGTCATAATTAAACCAATTAATGTGAACATGAGCAAACGGTTATCATGTTAACCTTGCACCTTCTCAACATATAACATCTTTAATATTAATATTAACCTTGACTTTATAGCCTTTTTTTCCCTTTTTTTTTTTTTTTTTTTTAAATAAAGAAAGTGGTTGTTTCTTTCTCCTTCAAAATATCTCAAAATATGCCTGGGAATGCTAAAATAATTAATTACATATTACATTCTTAAGCCAAATGACCACCTCTAGTTGCATTTCAATTTAAGCCAAATATTTCAGAAAACCTGGGATAGGTTATAAATCATAGTTATGCCAGGACAACAATATACTGGAAAAGATACTTAAAAAGTAATAATAAATTACATACCTTCTGTTATACAAGCTCAATATATGGTTTAGGAGATGCAGATTTGGGTAGCTGTATTTTCTTCCTTCATAATCACTCCACAAGACAAAAATGCTAAGCACAGCCTAGCTGTAATTTTAATACTGTTATTGAACATTTAGACCATGAACTATTTTAAGATACTCCTTTAACAATAGACAGAATGGTCTAGAACAGTGACACAATAGTCATGGAGGAAGGCTTCTCATATTTAATCATCTGTTTCTCAGGTTCTTATCATCAATAAAGAACCCGCAAAAATCACTTGCACTCCCAGAGGTACAATATCTTTCCAGGGAAAGTATTTGCATAGAGGAACACTTTGAAAAATGGCATCTGAATACAAAGCATGGGGAAGAGACAAGGTACAGAATTTCTAGTGCTTAGGTGGTGCTTGGGGACTTGGACAGTGCTGAGTGTAGTGCTTCAGGTAAGTGTCTGTCAGCATTCAGCTAGTAAAGCCCTATTTTCAGGAATTTATCTCTTTAGAACTTATGAATTCATTTTGATGCAAAAGTGCTCCTGACAAAACAGCCTCTTCTGATAAGAAATATATCTTTGAAAGATGATTGTCCCTTGCAAATTATAAAAGTTCGACAAAATATGGCAAAATGTGTAAATGCAAGAAATTTATGGTAAAAAATACATATTGAAAATGTTGGCATTACTTTCAATTTTAAGAAAACCAGAAAAAAGAAAAACATTTCAAAATAATCCAAGAATTAAAAATTCTCTTCATGAGTCTGGTCAAGTCAAGTTCACCAGTTCAGGCTATCCTGTCTGTGAGCATTTATATCTGATTCCCTATAATTAGAGAGTTTTCAGTTGAAGAGATAATGTGGAAGTCTGGCTAATAAGTATTAATTCCAGTTCAAGAGGATTTCAATCTGCACATAGCTTATTAAGTCTTCAGCTAAAAGGATTCCATTTTGATCATTTAGTCTGATCTTGTGCATAGTGCAGGCCATTGAATTTTAGTATATCAAGATATCCATACACAACCCAGAGGTGTCATCTGAAAATACGCTTGGGAATGTATAATTATTTAGGTCTGTGTGTCTCCATTTTCCCATTTACAACTCCTTTTCATGTTAGACAAAAATCTGAATGAGACCGACTCACTGTCTCTAACATGCTATTTTAGGTGATGCAATTTGAGTCGAAAACAAAATGCAGTTTAAATAACCTAACGGCCAAAATAGAATTCTTCTATAGCACTTTATTCTTGAAGTTTCTATGTGCCTGATTAAATTAAAAAGTCTCTCTTAGTGATGGGTTTTAAACGAATACCAAGGCTACAATTCACTAAATATAGAAGTAAAAGAATTTTTTTTTTTTTTTAACATTTAGAATTAAATCAGTCCTTAAAATTACAATTTTATAACAATGCCTAATCATACTTCCTTTGGATTTTTATTGATATATGGTGTTAAATATATTAGTTATTCCCTGTCTATTTATAAATTAGACCACCTGTGTGGAGAAAATCTCCTTTATTTATGCTTCCACCTTCCATACGCAGAGAAAGTCACTAAAAATAGTTTGCATGTGGCAAGTTGATCACTGTGACAATAAAAGATTTGAACAGCAAGATATCTCTCTGCTTTCAGTAACATCTAGCAATTTTGTTCACTCTGTGTACACCATTTAATATTTTCAAGCATTACGAATACCACACATTTCTTTTTTTTGCTCTGGAAAACTGACTACATTATTACTAAATTTGTAATACTTAATGTGTCACAGAAAGCAAAAACCATCCCTGAGAATGCAGAAGACTTACACAATTTGTTTAAAATAATCAATCTTTTAGACAGGGTTTTTCCCAAGAAAACTCTTTTAGAAGTCATTTAGTACCTAATTTTTTAAGATTTAATAATATTGTTAAGATTTTTTTCCATCAACCAAAAATTGCAACAGGGATGTAATTCCTGATTTATTTTTTTTTTTAAATGGAGATTTTTTTTTTTGTTTTAGTTTGTTTGCAACAACTTTATGCTTGATACTAGACTGCTAAAACATTATCTGTAGAAGCCTGCATGGTCTTATCTCAATCCTTTATTTTTTAATATGAAATTAAAGGTTTGACCTTAGGAAGAGGTTCCCACAGAAAAGACTGGGAGTAATCAAGCAAGAGGCACTATAGTATTTACAACACATTCATCTGCCTTTAATCTCAATGAGAGATATATCATACAACAGGGCAGATCTAGACTGAATAGTTTAAAGAGAAGCTTGTGGAATACAAAGACTACAGCAAGGGATGATTGGATCCCTTGGCAGATTCAGACTTCAGTGACAATATCAGCATGCATTTGACTAAACAGGCTATTGAAATCATCTTTTGTTGTGCATAAATGTGAAGAATTACAGTGGTTTTGCTCAAATGGATATGCTTCTTACAGCATTGTGTTCTTTTGCCCATTTGGTGGAACCATCAAGTCAGTGTAAGACTCTGTAAGTTCCTCCTCAGAGAGTGCCCTACCAGCTTCTGGCACGCACTCCCAATGCCAGCAGAAATTCCCTGGGTCTGGCTTTGTAACAATCTGCCTCTCTTCTCAAGCCCGTAATGCAGAGGGAGAGGCCTGAGATGGCTGCCTGCACCCTGAGGAGTGGAGAGAGATTTCTGCTTTGTGAAGGGCCCTGTACCAACTGCTCATCCAAACTGTGTTGCCTGTGCTCTATTCAGAGGCACAAATGACCTTTTGCAGCATCAAGCAACCCTCTGGAGAGTGGATGAGATCTCAAGGTATTCCTTGGAAGATGAGGGTGCTGAGGAAATCACACAAATTAAGAACTAATTTCAGACAGCTGCTGCTGAGATCTAACCATGTTCCCTATTCCAAGCCTTGATGGTCCTGACTGGCCCCACCTGTGGTTCCTAGCCATGCCTTCTTGGCCCAAGAGCCACACAACAGCTCTGTTCTGTGCACCTAGACCTTCCCTGAGCTATCCTGTAGACACAATCATTTCTAGTCCTGTCCCCTGAATGGCCCCAAGCCAGTGTTGAGGGAAACCTCTTCTCCAGATCTGTTTCTGGCCCAGTTTCCTGCTCTTGCTCCTGACTGGTATTCCTGGATGGACCTCGGTATGATTCAATACCTCAATTAGCCTTGGTATGATTGAGCAGTGCTCAGAAACTGGTTCAGTCACCAACGCAGGACTTCTCAGGTGCTGAGGGCTGCAACCCACAAGCACCATCATGGCCTGTGCTAGGGTCACCCTCAGTGCCCAAGTAGACAGAGCCATAAACCCTGGAAGAATTAATCCCGTCTTTCACCTTTCTGCAGCTCTGCTCCCATAATCAGAGCTGTTTATTGACATCTTTCTTGGCAAAGTGAGGAGACACCATCTTGATCTGATGTCTGGGAGGATGTTGCAATTTAATACTTTTCTCCCTGCTACAAACATTGAGAGTCTTTGCTGCTCCCTTATTCCCTGCTGACTGTGGAAACTGCTGGAGCATGACTGGAGTGTGCTGAACATGTCTTGGAACTCCTTCTGTGTGGAGGAGAAGCACAACATGACATAACTCATCCATGAGACTGAAGGAAAAAGAGGAAAAGAGCACATCACAAGGGAAGAGATGTCATGATTACCACTTAAGCTTACATGACATTCTCAGACTTATAGTTTCATTGACTTATTAAAAACCAACAGTCGGCATTTTCAGCAGTTTAACTCATCTGCTTATTCTGCTGAACTGTTTTTGGAGAATTTCCTTTGTAGTTTAACTTACATTAGCTTTTGAATGCATTAATTCATTCTGTTCCAATTCTGCCTCTTTAGTCATGTAATTATTTCCATCTTTTTATGCCAAATATCCAGTTTGTGTAAGTTCAGTCCTGGTCTTCTTACAATGGTTGTAGATGTTGATGATAGTAGTTCAGTAGACTACTTTTCTTATTGTTTCCATTGCTGCTTTACCTTAAGTTATGGCCAGATTTGCTAGAAGTTTTTCAATATATGTATATAATTGGTAAAAAAAAAAAAAAAGAAAAAAAACCTAACTTGGCTAAACCTAACTTCCCAAAATCAAATGCTTTAGAGTAAACAAGGAATTATTTTAAGACTTGAGAGTGTAAGAGAAGATCTAGGTAATTAATTCACTTTTTTGAAGATGCAGGCTTTTTTCACTGTAGAGTGAGCTTATTTTTTTTTGCTTTAGGAGCCAAGTAGTCCAATTCTTCACCTTTCACGTATGCTAATTTTCTTCAGAGCTGTCCTTTGGAGAAAGATACCTTACTTCAGAACTGTCTGTACTGCTAGAAATAGGTATATTTGAACCCGGTTTTGTTTTCTCTGTTTTGAAAATTCACCCAAACCTATGCCATGACCTTTAATCTGTCCATGAAATCACAAATCCTTGGTGTCAGACTGAAAAGAAAACCTGTGATGGTCTGTAAAGCAGTCATCTCATTATTCAGCTGCCATTTTCTGGAAGAAGACTATTTAAAAACAAAAGCAGTTTCAGGGCACAAAGTGCTATCGTGCTTTAAACTGCCTCATATCCAGGCTTTACTCCACTGGAATGATTCCCAAGAAATCATGCTTCTGCTAAGGTAGGCACATAAACTTAAAGAACCTCTGGGTAACAAACTCTGGGATGTCAATTATTGTTCTCAGGTAATCTGGCATACATTTGTAGACTTTTGCGTTGAGGCTTCTGGCAAAACTTTCTCTGCTGCCCTGTCTGTGGGATCTGAATCAAATCTTCCTTCTCTTCATCTGAATAAGAAAAAGGTCAATATGTTGTCTGCCGAGGTCACTGTTATCATCTCCCCTTCTTTTGCCACATGCTGATGCTTCACAGATGAAACACGAGTGTGTTGGAGGAGGTGGTCTTGTGTGGGAAATTGAAAAAGCAGAAACTCTCATAGTGGTGCAGATGTAGGCCTAGAGATAGAAAGATACAAGGATGAGGACATGGAACAATAGATTGTGTTTTTGTGCTGTGTAGAGTTAGTCCTTAGCGAGGAGAAAAATATGTCAAGCAAGATAATAGAAAAGTTTAATAATGAGGCACTGTGCTTTGTTTGTAGAAGAGTATAAAAAGTTCCTGAGTAGCAAGAAATATGAAAAAAGCGACCATTGTTAGATATAAGGAATTAGTTTTAATGATTGGTTTATGCAGATGCCTGTAAGCTCTTAACAATTTGCTATTGGCTGGAAAGCTTTTAAAAGGCCTTGTAACCCAGAGAACTCTGGCTGCTGTTGGCATGACGTGAGCTGTTGGCATCTTTCGTGTCTCACCCTCTACTGAGGCTGATGCTGCAATAAAGCTCGAGGAAGGTCTCCCAGAAGTCCTGTCCCATTATTTGGAAAAAAGGAGATCCAACAGTCTTGGTCTGTTGATACAGTGTATCCCCTCAGTTCCCATGGCTCACCCATGCATGGAAAAAGCATTTTTTGCACTTTGACATACCTTTCACTGACAATGGTACAGCTCAACTTAAGTGCAAACTTATAGTGTCTTTAACTTACAGTCCACACAGAATCACTTTAAATAGAGGTCACCTTTCTCTCTTCTCTTCGCTTTTCAGCTCTCATCCATTATTTACTCAATTCTTTCTCTCTTGGATCAATATCTTCAGGCTAAAAACTTAAACTGTGAAAGTTCAGCTCTTTCTCATCCAAGTTCCTGTTCTCTTTGGAGAGCTGTGTTGTGACTAAAATCCTGTTTTGAAAATATGTCTAAATTATCAAATTAACCAGAAATAGCAGTTCTGTTTCTTTGTTTATCTTTAGGTTAATTAAGTGAGGTAACATAGATGGGCACTTAGTTAGAAGAAAGACTTACATACTTTTAAGAAGAAACTCTTGAAGTCATATAGGTTTTCTTTTTATTTTGGCTTCCCAAATGTTCACACTACCAGTCTGGGAAACAAATAAATAATGTTTTTCCCTCAATATTCCTTTTCCTCTTTCTGACATGTTCTGTTTAGACCTGTTATTACATTACTTGCATTGCTGCTAGCCCAGAGACTGATATCTTGCTTTTGTTGGTAACTACTTTCATCCAGGCAGTCAACCACAGCCAATCAAGCCAATGGTCAGCCTTGCTAGGCTGTGGGAGCACAGGGTGATCAGCAGTTATTTTCTGTTCAGGGATGGATGCTTGGGAGCAAAACAGAAGAGCACCATCCATGTGTTGCTGCACTGGAGCTGTATATTTGTATGAAACCAACGTATTTATATGAATTCTGCAAGGCCAGCTTTCCTAGGGAGGTTAAACTGCTGTAGATATCAGGTTGGTTCTTTGAATTGCCCAGTGGTTATCTCTGAACTTAAAGAAGACACATATTTTGATGTTTAACTATTTATGCTTAGTGACTTCAGATCAAAGATCTTGTACTTGTGGGATGCACTGAGACACAAGACTTCCTCTGGCATTTCACAACACTAAACACACTGGGGGATGCAGATCAATATTCATCAGTAAGCATCATAGAATATATCACTGATATTCATCTTGCCTGAAAGAAATTGAAATGCTCTGCCAGAAAGAACTGTCTCAGAAATGAAAATCAGAGAGGAAAAATTTCTGTGAAAAACTGTGGTTTTAAAAACTTCATAATCTGATTAGAAAATGCATTTTCAAGAAGATATTGGAAAATTTATTCTTTTCAGTTCTATGCCTTTGATATATTTTTGACATAGTAGCTGAGTTAAAACTTGTGGAACCAAAAGGAAACCGAGAGAGGAAGAGAAAGCAGCAACTGAAGAGAATCTGTGTGTTGCATTTTTATTTATAAGGAGACAAGCTGTGCTTTTGTTTACAGTGAAGGAATGGAGACAAGGATATCTACTTTCTTTACTGCTCCACACTTCCTTTTTTAGTCAGTAATCCAGTCTTTGATGTGGGATGAGTCAGATATCAACAGCAGATTTTACATTTCCTTAGTCTGTTTCTGGGGACATTACAATGTTATGATTAGCTGACAGCTTAAGTTCTTTTCCAAATTATAACAGCATGGTTCTTCTTCCTCTTCCCAACACATACTAGATCCCACTGTGGGGTTGTTCTAAAAGTGAGCTCAAGATGCAGTAAAACCAACTCATCAAGAAAAATCACAGATCTGATCACTCACCTTTGGAAACAGGTTCACAAGGGGGGTATTAAATGTGTCACTGCATGGCAACAGGTGAGTTTAATATCTCCCACCTGCAGGCATGATAAGGAAATGACTGTAAAAAGTTCTCCCCTAAATAGTTTTAAATTGTAGAAATATGTCATTAAATTTGTTTTTCAGGAAAACTTAAGAACTACTTAACATATCAGTATTTTGGGGATCAAGTTAATCTACAGACTGTTTCTTTTAACAGAGAGTGGAATGGTTGGAATGACTGGAATTCTAGGTAGACTGACCTGAAAAAACTACCAAGTTACTTGAACATCTTGACAATGGAAATTGTTTTAATTCAGATTTTTTTTCAGAATATAGTGATTTTTTTTTTTTTTTGCTACTTCCATTTTAGAAACAGCTACAAGACAAACAGTAAAATAATGAACTGCTAGAGTGAAATTGGGCCATAAATCAGGGGAATCTGAATGATTAAAAAAAAATTGAAAAACATTTCATTTTTGTTAATGACTCTAACTGGTAACATTCTTCCTCAAACCAAGTTCACAAATTATTTTCAGGAGTTTCAGTTCAAATTAATCTCTTTCTTCTATTCTTCTATATGGTAGTTTTGTATAAATGACAATTGTTGATTATAAATCTCCAACAGCAAAAATGAAAAAAAAAAAAAAGAATAATGGGTAAACTGTTTCAAAGGACAGTAATTTATATAGGACATCTGGACATCTGACTCATAGAAAGGAAACTAGTACTAATCAGATGAAAATTCAGAGAATGAAGAATTTGCTTACTTTTACACAGACTGATTTATGGGACTTTGGCCCTTATTTTAATTTTGTATTGATTACAAAGTCTTTGCATAGGTTAATGATAAAGGTGAAAACTCCTTCAATAGTGAAAAGGATTGAAAAGATGGATTTCTTCATTTAAAACAGGCATTATTGGCAATGCTGATTCCAGCACCCTGAAGCCTTGAAGTCATAATGAACTTGTCTTATAATGAACATAGATTTAGAAACTATGGCCCAAGAAAGCAATAGGAATAGATCTAATGAAGGTTATTGTGGTTCTCTCTACTTCAGACATAGTTATTTTTGGTCTCTGTATGGAAAATAAACCCAAGTCTTTTAGACATCTAAGACTTGCTATTTTAGCAATATAGTTTTAACATATATGTTATTTATGCTAAAACTGACCTACAAAGTTAAATAAAGTACATATTAGCTATTTCAACAAATGATGTTATCACATTCTAATTCTTAAGAATGTGAAACAAATGGAAATGTTGTGACACCATTTGTTTGTGTTACATTAACTCATAAAAGCTTTGTTTTCTCAATGGAAATACTGAGTTCATTAATGTATAATGTGAAACAAATGCCACTGTCAACTTTGAAAGAAAACTTTCAAATACTGGACTAGAGACTTATTGTCTGCTGCTCTTTTAGTTAAAATGACTTGCCAGACTTATGGAAAGATCATCGGTTACACTATTACTCGTGTATACAGATTTCATAAAATATGCAGTGTTAAACATGATATGTTGGATTCATTTCCTAATATATTGTTAACCATGCGGAATTTTCTTAGCTAATACCATTAGACAAGTTTCTTAATTGGTTTCTAACAATAACAGTAATACTATTCCTTTGTTTGTATGTGAGATTACTTGCATCTTGATATTCCCTGTACAGTTAAAATTGCTATTTGTGTTGGTTTGTGTATTATTACAATGATTGTTAGGATATACAAATTTTAAAAAAGGAGGATTTCAGATCAAATTATTTCCTCCAAATAAGTACCTATTACATCTTACAGAAAATTTCTTAAGTATTTATGCAGTTTGCTTGACTTCTAAGACAGCATGATCTCTCTGTTCCACATCACCTTGTGGCATACAACTCAGGTTCAGCTTTTTGGTACTCGGAGTTCTCCTTGGGATCTGATACAGGTTGCATGGGCTACTTAGGAACAGCAGTGAAAACTCAATGACTGCATTTCACTGAAAGAAATGACTGGCCAATTGCAGAGCTGAGACTTATGAAGACATTGAGAATTTACTGCTAGGTTTTGTATCATATTATAGAACCTTCCTATGATACTAAGCAACACTCCAAATGTAAGTGATCTCACTGCCGATGTCTGCATTGTCAAGTAACTTAGCTTGTGAGTTGTCTCCTGGTTTCAGTTCTGCTTACCCATGCAATCATGGACGTTTGTTCACTCCACAGCTGAGCATTAAGGAAAATGATCTTGGTCACTCCAAAATAAACTTCAAGTCCCGTGGATAATTCATTCCAAGGACTACTTCCAAAAGGCAGCACAAACCAGACGGCTGAAGGCTTGGGTCTCTCTGCCCTGCAGAGCCCTCAACAGCAGTCTTTTTATTTTCAAACACTTTCCCTTGCCTGGATATCATATCCCAGAGCTTGTAAAGTGTTCCTTCAGTTTCATGTTATAAAAACACCACCTGGTGGGTTGCAGCATAGTCCTCATATTTATTTTGGACACTTTGAACTAAAAACAAACAAACAAAATGATAACTGGATCTCTGAGCCTGGGAGATCACCGTGTGTGGCTTAAAAGACATGCAAGGCATTGTACCATGTAGAGGAGGTTTGTTTAGCAGTTTCTTCTAGGCATTGCTGTCCCTGAGCACAGCAGGCATAAGCCACTCCACAGCACTTTGCCTGAAGGATCTCCTTCTGGGACACATATTTAACTATGTAAATGTAGCTGCAATGATGTTTTGTGTACTTTAACAGGAAACAATTTCATGAAGTACTGGCTTCTCATAAATGTTTGCACACATCAGATATTGACTATTTTCATGGCAGTATGCAGCCCTTGATCCTGCCCTTCAACACCAAATACTGAAACCAAAATTGATTAAAGGCAAGGGTTTAGGTATAAAACTGAAAATATACTACTACAGGCAAAAAAATATGAATTTGATCAATATTTCACCTTTTTTTACTTTATTATTTATTTTCCTACCTAGAATTTCTAAAAGGTAATCCATTTGCACAGCTACATGATTCAACATTTAGTTTTCCATCAAAGATAAAAAGAATGATGGTAGGGGATATATTGGAAAACACTCACTGGTCACTCATCCTGTTATGCAACTAAGTGTAGGGTTTGCCTGTTCAAATTCAGACCAAATATCTACATCTAAGTATTCCACCTCCTTCTTCTGCATTTCTTTATTTCTCTGCATTCACTGTAATGCAAGCTGCTGTAACTAACTTTGATTCACCTATCTATATAGAAGGGTCAAAAGTCACTGGAGATGCTCTAAGATGTCCAAGACATCCTTAAAGGGTTTTATAAGAATGAGGCTGCTTTTGGACAAGCAGCTGTATGCCAAATGTGATACCTCTCTTCCCTACACCTAAAATCTTAGTAGGCAGCTCTGTTTAACCAAATAAACACAAGGTATAAATGTAGACTCCACAGATACCAAAAACTAAGTAAAATTATTTGTCCTTTGCATACCGTCTCTTACTATCTTCTTAAGCTCATCAATTCAGCATCAACATAATTCTACTTTATGCTGCATTTGGGGTGGTGCTCACACT
Organism: Promerops cafer; assembly: GCA_013398275.1. Lineage (NCBI taxonomy): Eukaryota > Metazoa > Chordata > Aves > Passeriformes > Nectariniidae > Promerops > Promerops cafer. The sequence goes on from VZSE01010195.1 coordinate 411,354, forward strand.
TCCTGAACATTTCTGACACAAACTGAACTGTGTAAACAACACAGCAAACAGATGAAATTTTGCTCTGCCAAAGTATGAACTTATGTGTGATTTTAAAAAACGTGTACTGAATTGTTTTTAATTGATGTATTTTAAGGACTCTAGCCTTCATATTTGAAAGTGATCTCATACAACTGAGAAAATGTAAGCACATTTTTAGCTTGTTGGGTTGTCTTTTAATTTTTGTTTTTCATTGCTTTTGGTTTGGTTCCCTTGAAACATTAGGCAACTCTTGCAGGTAGATGCAAATAGTGAAGCAGTGACATTACTCTTTTGTCAAAATCTATTAATTTTGGTTTCACATTTCACATTTGACACAATGACACTGCACACAAATTAAGACTTTAGACCTAACAGAAAGACACAAGTTGATAGGAAGAAACACAGTCTTACATCATGCAATTTCATTATCAGTGAAGGCTGTTTTCTGTGTAATTCTTTGGTTTCATGGATACGGCATTGATAGGGCAACATTTATGTATATGTTCATGTAACAATAGGTTGCATAATGAAAAAGTCTCATTTGTTCTAAATTAATGAAGTTGAATCCTCTTTCTTTTGTCATGAATCTTGTAATTGGAGCTTCACTGAAAGACAAGTTTGAAATACTAAGAAATTCACCTGAGTAAGCTGATTTATAATTCATATATGGCAAACATATGTGTAATGTTACATAATTTATTTTTATTCAATATTAAAACATAAACATCCCCAAAGTCTCCTTGAAAAATGCTTGGAAATTGTGATGTTTCTTTAGAATCTGTGGATCAACTGTTAATTTCTCCTTCATTAAATGAAAACTATGCAAAATAAAGGAAAGATACACTCTCACTAGGTTGATTCCTGACTCAATTCTCAGCAGAAATATCTCACATATTTCTCACTATGTAGTCAAAGAATGGCAAAGAAATGTAGATTCATTCCTTCTGCACTATGTGTTAATGAAATCCAGTGGGGTTTTTAAATTTTTTGTTCATGAGTAGTGCTGAATTGTGAAACGTTTAACACTTACAGAATCACAGAATTGTTCAGGTTGGGAGGAATCTCTGCTGTCATCCATTCCAATGATATTACTCTTTTCCATTTCACCTAAACTGTGTAACTGAAAGGGAAAAATTTGCATTTAATAATAAAAATGTATTTCCTAAAGAGGTTGAATACACACACTGCTCTATGTGTACTATAAAAAGGGCATATAGCATAAGTTTTCCTTTTAGGGACGTCCTCTGGGTTTCCCAAGTATAGATGTAGTAATAAAAACATGAAATCAGCCTCCAGAAATGAATCCTTTTCCAGGCACCCTTCATGAGAGAGGTTTCATACATCTTTTCCTCCCCTCATTAAGACTTCATGGCCAACATCACATGAACTTCACATGGAAGAGTCTTTGAATAACAATAATAGAGGTAGTCCATTGTTTCTACTTTTCTTTCTAAGCACTGGATACTCATAAGTATTTTGTGACATATTTAAGAGTAATGGCTTAAATACACTAGCTGGAGAATGATCTGACGTTTACTCAGTGGTTTTTTCTCTCATATAGCTACTGTTCTGTAGAGGAATATAAATAATTTTTTTTTTTTTTTTTTAAGTAGCAAATGGAAGTTTTCATAGGAACCACTATCTTTAAACTGAAGTATTTCTGAGGTATTTAAGCACAGCTCTGTGGTTTAGTTAGCATGGCTATGTTTTTGAAACATTTTCGTGATATTGGGTAGTTAGAAATAAAACCTGGCAAAAACACTCCAGTGAAATAAAAGGAGGAGACACCCATTAGAAGCTCTAAAAATTCCAGATGGCAAAATATTGGCCAATCAAATGAAAAGTTTTGGGAACTAATATGGCATTTTAATTTCTGAAATGAAAATGTAAGGTAATGCAAAATAAATACCTTTTTTTTCCTCCTCTTTTTTTTTTTTTCGTTAAAATAAATTAATGCTTCTTCATGATCCTTCTCATAAATTTAGGAACAGAACTTCATCTAGTTATCAGTGTTTTACTCCACAGTTTGTGCTTTAAAAGATCCTGAAGTTTCGATTACGTTATTATTTAAATAATTGTTTTTCTTCTAAGAAGAATTTTGCCTACAACTTCACAGTGCTGTCTTTTAGAAGAAATATTCCAAAGTTTTCCCATTTGAAACACTGTCTCATCCTTCAAAAATAAAATTTTCCCTCATATCTGAGGCTCATAGGAAAATCTGATTCCATAAAGGCCGTATTTTGAATCTTCCAGAAGATCATAAGAATGCTGCACAAAGAGAAATCCAGTTCTTCCTCTTCTCTAAATCTGGGTTTATGTCCAAGGTGATGTTGACAGAAGCTCCTTTCGCGCCTTCAATTTCCCTTGAAAACCTGTGTTAGTTCTATGTTGCTCAGCAGACAGAAGGTAATACAGGGAGGTGGTTAAGGTTAAATTACTTCCACACAAACATTTTCTGGTTTGATTTCAATGTAAGCCATTGTCAGAGGATGTTCCATTTAAAATCTTTAAAATTCCTAAAGTCCCAGCATGGCCCTTGGTAGGCAAGCATCTACTGCTCCAAAGTCATCGCCCATTTTGTAATATTTTGACCTCAGTAGAAAACTTCTGTGTCAAATGAAATCCTCCCATGATTACAAGTTTGTCTTTTCAAAGGCTAAAGGTTCTTGCTGAATATTGGAAGGAAATTGTATTGTTGCTGTAGGTGTTCTGGAGAGCACAACAGGTCAGCTCTCAAAGCTGCCTGTACCATTACTTCTCACATGTTTAAATATGTTTAGAGCATGTCAAAAAGCTTTAGAAACACTCTGCAGATGCTATACTATAATGAGATGCTGTAATATTAATCACAATGTTTGCAGAAATTCTTTTGGTGATTATTTTTTTCTAAACCAGAGCAGGACAATACTTTAAATTGCAGCTATTTAAACAGTCTCAGAGCTGATGCTTGGGACATGTCTGCGATACTTGTCAGCTTTGCTTTATGTAGACTTATGCAAACATAGTATTTGGATTTTAATTCCCAAGCTGTTTATCTTCTGCTCTGCTGAAATTATAAATTTTATCAGAAAAAAAATCCCTCTGAATCTCAGACAAGACTTCTGAATTTTACCATTTTTCCAGTCAAAATATTAGTTCTAGTATGATTTTATTACTAAACTAGACATTCATCGGAGATAATTTGAAATATTTGGGAAAGTTAAATGCCTTTTCTGTAACATAATTCCAGCTTCAGACATGTGAGGAGACTAAAACCAAACAAGTTTGCTTTATTTCTGGGCTGTTCTGCTAAAAATGATTGGATATTTCTCATTGCAAGTATGCTGTGGACTATGAAATTTAAATTCATTTACAGGAAAGGATCACGTCTGTTACAGATTATGATATATGAAAGGTGGCATATATGTTTAAATCCTGATTTATGATGGACAACCTCCTAATTTAAATAAAAAGGATAGGCTAGGTGTAGGACTTAAATCTGTAGTTACACTTATTAGAACTACCTCAAAAAACCCCAACAACATAGCACTGTTCTTTTCAAATAGGCTATTTTAAAGGAGTGTTTTACTTTTCAGTGATTTTTCACTACATGATATCTATTAATTTTTTTTGGACTTCTTATTTCAATAAAGCCAAAGTGTGATGTAGACTTATGGGGCTGAATAGGTGTCAGGTTTGCTGTATGATTACACTACAATTCTAACAGTGTATTCATTTAAGATCAGAGATGATACATAATGGTTTATGGCATTTTGATTGATCAAAGGGAAATATATAGGTAGGTTTGAAGATTTTTTTTACAACACTGCTTTCATGGGAACTTCTGTAGTCTGCAGTTTTTATTTGAGGCTGGAAAGAAATCTCTATTTTCCATAATATTTTAAATTAAATTTTCACTAGAAATTACACCTGACTGTCCAGTCATTGATGATTATCTAGTTACATTGTCTTCAGATTCAATACACATTCAGCGAAAGTTGGTTATTTCTTCAACTGCAAGATCTAAGAATATTTTTCATTTTTATATTAATTAGCTTTTATAATTTATGTCCTTCATAAGGCCCAATCTTTCATTACTCTGATAGTGTATCTGTTAACACCAGAAAAAGCTACTTTATTATACCTATAGCACTTACTGAACTGCTATGTTGTGTAGGCGAGAGTTGAATTTTTCACTGTCTACTGAAATTAGTCTTTTTAAATATGAGAGGACCTTACTAAAACTGTGAAGAAGTTATGAAAACATTTTTTTTTTTTCCTTTGGTTCTACTTAAAAAACTTCCCTGAAAAAATCCCCTTGATATACCTTGATAGTGATGATCCACTCAAAATACTTTCAGTGAAGCATTGGTTGAATGATATTTTACTACACGGGTTACTGAAAGTACATGATGAGGAAAAGTTGTATCCTTCTCAGCATCTGTTCTGTCGCTCTTCCTTCTTGTATGTCCACTTGCATTGTACTCGTACAGCTAATTTTCACAAATTCCGGGCAAGAGAATGGGATTGATAAATCCACACGAAATAGCAGGGTACACTGCTTAGTACAGCAGCAAAGAAGATTAATTCATTCTAGCAGGTTTTTTTCAGAAAGCATCCCGCAGGTTTTTTTCAGACAGCATGTTTGGCTTTAGCTGACTCTTCCCTTAATGCTTTTTTTTCAAGGCTTCAGGAAGGATATTTGAGTACATAGAGCAGAAGTTCACAAAAAAGCAGCTTTCAAGCTGCTTTTAGAGAAAAGAGTACTTTTAATGCAGCACCAAAAAGAATGGCTGTCCTCTGCAGCTTCTGTTAAACCAGCTTAACAAAAAAGATAACACCATGACTAACATATTTCTACTTTGCTACAGCCACTTTGAATAATAATAATAAAAAAAAAATTCACTAGTTTATTCATCTTTCCTAATGATACAGAAAGGAAAGAAGAACCTAAACAATGAATACTGATGCAGAAACTCAGACTGTAAAATCAATATATCAGCTCAGTAGAGCTGAGCTTCTTTCTAATGCTGCTGTTCCAGCAGTAGAGTTTACCTTCTGAATTATATATGTATTGACCTAATTACATAAATATTGACTTTGCTTTATATGAAGCTTTTTTCAGTCTCAGTGTAATTACAATGTCAATATTTGTTGTATGTAATAACACTGAATTTAGACTTGTTAATTTTGATTGATAGTGGCATGCCACAAGTTATTATATGGGATAAGACAGTTAGTCTACAAGCATGCATAGCAGATACAAGCAGCTGACAATGCTACCAGATTTCAGTGTATCTCCAAGACTCTCTGTTTCCAATGTTTAACCAGGCAGAGGAAATATAACGGGTGATTACATCCTTCTTCCATAAGAGTACTGTTTTGAGGTGGAGAAATATTTACCCTGGTAAAAAAAAGAAGTACAAATATTCATCTGGGAACTCAGTAAAAGGGTTCCTGTTTAAAGTTAGCTTTAGAATTTTTCCTTACAGTATTGTAAAGTCTGTTTAAATTGTGCCAAAATTGAGGTTTTATATAGCAACAACTATATTTTTCTGCATACCTTCCATGAGTTATACATTATTTTGCAATAATATTGGGAACCAGACGCAAGAAATTTCACATTATATTATTTCCTTTTTCTTCAAATCCAAGAAAGATGTGAGCAGTGGACTTTTAGGTACTACTGGGACTTGCAAAACTGTTCACTTCAGTCTGCAAATGTTTGTTGAGATATATTTCTACAAGAACAACTTTGTTCAGAGCTGGCAGACCTCAGAAGTGCTTTCAACGATGAATAGCCGTATAGTATAGTGCATATTTCTAGATGCAATTATAAAGCATTTGAATTTGGCAGTAACACGAGAATTAGAAACCAAACTGTGACAGTCTATGTGCTGAGGATATTTGAATTTTTTCTAGCTATAATATGTTGCCAGTAGTGACAAGGCATGCATCATACTGTATTTTCTTATTTGTCTCAGCAGGGATGCCAGACAAGACGAACCTCAGTGACGTAAAGCAAATCCATCAAACCAACGATGGCAGCACTTTAGACACAGCTGGAGCAGGATGTACAGCAATGGCCGATTATGTGACATTTATGCTGATTGGTCTGGGAATACTGTTTCTCAGTCTTTGGTAACTGCTTATTTCTGGCTTGATATATGTATCTCATAGTCATCTCTTTATCCCCACTCACAAGCCTGGAATAAGGGATCTGGTGAATATAACAATATTTATGGTATCTTGTATAAGATCAGCCAGTGATCTTAGCCGTGAATATTAACAAAGAGTTTTGTGTAATATTTTACCTGTGTTTTTTTAAACATCTGTATAGTCATAAAAATTCATGTTTTCTTTTTTAATATGAAAATAAATTGTCTATGATAATCTTTCTCTTAAAAGCAATTTGTAAGAAAAGAGAGTATTACCAAGTTTGAAACTGTCTCTGGAGATCATCTAGACCAACCCTGTGCTCATAGCAGACTCACTTCTTGCAAGTTTCCTTAGACCAAGTTCAGTTGACATGGGAATGTCTCCAAGGAGGGAGACTTTACTGACTCCCTGGGCTAACTGTTCTAGTGCTTCAACACTCCTAGCAGATATTTTTTAGCTATTGTATTTTGGTTTGTGCCTCTTGCCCATTGTGCCCCCTGACTCCTTTCGTGGCACCACAGACAAGAGTTTGGCTCCATCTTCTTTGCTCCCTTTATCAGATATTTATACATTTTCAAAAGATCCCGCTCTGCATCTTCTCCAGGCCAAACAGACCCAGTTGTCTCAGCAACTCCTTGTATAAGATCTGTTCCCATACCTTAAAATTCTTCATGGCCCTTTGCAGGAATCCATCCACTATGTCCCTGTCTCTCTTGTCATTGTCCTTGAGAGCCCAGACCTGAACATAACACAGTAGATGTGTCTCACTAGTGGAGAGTGGAGGGGAAGGATCACCTCCTTTGACTTGCTGATATTTTTCCTGATTCAGCCCAGAAAGTAGTTGGTTGTCTTTGCTGTGAGGGCACAGTGTGGGCTCTTTTTCAGCTTGGTGTGCATTTGGACCACAAGGTCCTCCTCTGTAAAACTTCTTTTTACCCAGCAGGCACCAACTTGTACAGGTATATGGGGTTATTCCTTCCCAGGAGAAGGATTTGACATTTCCCTTTCTTGAATTTTCTGAGATTCCTATCAAGCTAATTCTTCAGTCTCTCAATGTCCTTTTGAATTCAGAATTACTTTTTTATTGTTCAGAAAAACCTATACATTAGATACTATATATGTATATGATAGCTGCATTTTATCTAGGGATAACAGCAAGGTTAAGATTCAGTGTTGGATTAAGGTATCTTAACATATATGTCCACATACAGATATTTACATATGTGCTCTCTAACCTGTAACTGTAGTCATTGGATTCAATTGCTAAAATACCAACAATAAGAGCCAGTTGTGATGCTCAAAAAAACCCCACCTGGTGTCCTTTACTGTTCTGAATGGCCTCAGGTCTTTCTCTGGGCAAGTGACCACAGCCCTTTGTCCACACAGTCAGTGAAGCCCAGCACATTTTTCAGCTCATATAAAGACAGACACCCAAAAAAGCAACTCAGTTGCCTGAAAAAAAATGACTGGTGCCACGTAAGAGTTCTTGGAGTATCCAAGACATCCTCAGGGGACTGGAATATATGAGGCAGGATTTATGGAATGCTCCAGAGGCTTCCTTAAAGAGGAGCCATGAGGAGTGGCAGCTGGCAGCTAAGTGGGACATCCTCAACTCAGACAGATCTAGATATTCACATGTTGGCCCATGAATCATACACCAAACTTCCATCAATCTTATTGGTAGCTTAGATACCTGGTTGGAGTGGTGACACATGAATGCAAACCTGAATCACAACAATTCCAACTCCAGTTCTTATGCTTCATAAAATGAGGCAAGCAAATGTATCCTGCAGTACTAATGGTCCATGATGTATTACTGTCATAAAATTTGATTGTTCTGCCATGACTAATTCCTGTGTCATTTTAACCAGGAAGTATTTAAGAATATTTTGTAGTTATTTCTCCTGTAGGGTATTTTACAAGAGGGAAAAAACCCCAATCTGTACAGTAGTGTATGTATTCATAAAATAACTAGAACTCTTTCTAGACAAAAAAATGTTACTCTTAGAGGAATAGAAGAAAGAAACATATATGAATATTTTTATTCCCAAACATATATGTTAGTCATTAATGTACAGAGTATAACATACAGTATAACAAATAGGTAAACAGATATAAAAGTTAAAAAAGCAAGTGAACATTCCTATGAACAATTCCATGCCCAGATAAACATCATTATTAAGCATGTGTGCCAGTGTGTACATTTTGCTTGACCTCTTTTTTCCTTTACAGATTTTGTAAATCAATCTTTCAAATTCACTTTTTCTTGTTTACTTGAAGTTATGATATTGGTAATTTAGGGAAAGAAAATGTGAATTCGTTCTTTTCATTTGTAATGTCAACTTACACTAGAAACCAGTCCCGTTTGGTGACTTTTTTTTTGAGCAAAAAAATATATATTTAGCACACACCCATTTGTTAGGGAAGCCTGCTGCCTCCCTGGGTACAGCCCTCAGATCATTGTCTGTTACTGGTTTTTCAGGAAGCCTGAGGTCAATCAAAAAAGACTGAGGTGCCACAGTGCGTCCAGAGAAGTGCAAGGGAGCTGGTCGTGGGTCTGGAGTGTCTGAGGGAGCTGGGATTGTTTCGCCTAGAGGAAAGGAGGCTCAGAGGAGACCGGATCCCACTACAAATACCAGAGAAGAGGTTGTATGAAGGTGGGGGTCAGCCTCTTCTCCCAGGCAGCCGGTGACAGAATGAGAGGATGCAGCCTCAAGCTGTGCCAAGAAAGGTCTAGATTGTGTATCAGGAGTAATTTCTTCATAGAAAAGGTTGTTACACACTGGAATGGACTGCCCAGTGAGGTGGTAGAATCACTAACCCCAGAGATATTAAAAAGACATACAGATGTGATACTTAGGGACATGGTTTAGTGGCAGACTTGGCAGTGCTGGGTTAGCAGTTGGACTCGAGGATCTTAAGTTTCTTTTCCAGGCTAAATGATTCTATAATTCTTGACTTTCCATTTCTACTTTCTGTAGACATACCCATGTTTTTAAATGTACTTGTATCTCCTGGGGAAAAGGTACTGACTGGAGTACTTATTCTTCTAACTAATGTCCTAGCACTTTAAATAAACATTTCAGGGTGACAACTTTTCCTTTGTGTAGCTGAAAGAGAAAATGAAGCACCTGTTTCCTTGGAAAGCAAATATCATTGTTCCTTTCATGAATAATAAAAGATGATGCATAATTACAGCTATGTAAAAGGTTATCTTTTTATTTTTCTCTTTCTATAGATAGCCATAAAACTTCTTTACTACTCTGTACCTGTATAATTATATGCTAAAATAATATTCTTGTTCAGATTATAACAGGGTTTAAATTAACCTATTAAAGATTTCAGATTAATCTTATTATTTCTGTATCATCTTCTTAGGATAGTGAATTAAAATATGTAGTTGAAGTTATCTTTATTTATTTTCATGTTCATTCATATTTATTTTTGTATTCAGTTCTTCTCTGAAATAATTGCATAAGCATAAATCTTATTTAGAAAATGGTGTGCTTTTATATGTGCTCTGAGTCACAACTGATTATAATAGGAATTGAAATAAAAGTTGTTTCTAACTATATTACACTAAAAAAGCTAGTGACTCTAGAAAAATCCAGATTTTCTTTTTGAAAATCTCAGCAATTAAGTTGTAACTCTTAATTCTTTCTTCCTGGTGATAGATGAACAAATTTTGTGAGAAAATATTTGCATTTCAGGCAGTTAGAAACTTTGTCTTTCCATTTATTTTAGTACTTTTTAATGTGAGATGCTGCAGACAGTATACCTGGTACCCCGTGAGGCTCTTTTCCAGTTCACATTGAGGAGGAAGCTCATGCTGAGCTTCTGTGGCTGGGAGGACTCGGTCGATGCATCTCATCACCCCTCACAGTGCAGAGGGCTATGCTAAGACCACCTGCTGTGCATGCCTAATTTAGGTGTCACAACGAAGACTCTCCAGGTTTGTCAAGCAGTCCAAATCAATTGTTAGCCTCTTGAATGTAAGTCACATGGAGGTCTTTCTTGGTGACAGTTTCTGAATTTCCCGCTCCTCTCAATGTCACTCTCTTTCCCATTTGAGCTGGTACAAGAGTTTACAGGATCACGCAGTGAAACTGGTCAGGGTATTTCGGAGTCAAAGAATCTCCTTGATCCAGTTCACCTTGCATCTTCAAAGACTATGCCACTGGTACAATGGATGGTGTGGCCATAGTGCTCCTGGAATTTTTGCCACATATTTATAGCAGGTGGACACAACATTAGGGACAAAAAACCAAATAACATAAAAACATACTGCAAAGGTGTTTTCATAACTGCATTATGTGTGAGGATTCATACTTCAGTATCTAAAGCAGGATACGGCCATTAAAGAATCGTAGTAAAGTCTGATTTTATTCATGCCACACATGAAAGTGCATAACAGATCTCCTTTGCTGACGGGCAAAACCATACTGCTCAATACATACATCAGCGTGCCTTACCATGAGTCATTTCTCTTCTTTGTCCCCTGCATCTGGCTTTGGGGGATCGGTACTGTATAGAATGTGCTTTCCTATTTACTTTCAGTTCACTTTATTTCTGAGAATAGCTAACACCTTTGTGATGGCTGTTAAAAATATTCTTCATATCTGTTTACATCCCTGCTTTTTGGCAGACAGAAGTGTTCATGAAACCCATGTATTTCACCTTCTGTATTAAAAAAAAAAAAATACTAAAAAATCACAGTTTTGTCAACTGAAAAAAAAGGAATACCAAGCCTTCAGAAAGGTAAAAAGCTGAAGCATAAAGGTTGCTTGTCACATATATCTTTAGCAAGCTATAAAAAATATGTTATTTTTAGTTTCAGAACAATACCAGACTGGAAATGAGCGCACGGGCCAGCTCCTTCTTTTTTGATACTACTGAATTCCATGGATATAACTGTAAACATGGTCTGACTTTGTATTATCTACATGCAAAATTAAATTGATACACTTAATACAATAACATTGTTTTCAGAAAAACATCACAAAATTACAGGTAATAGCAATATGTATTTCTCTGCTCTCTCTTGATTATATGTACACCATAACAAATAAACAATTAATTTAGAAAATAAAGATTTATATTGTGAACCCTTACCTCTGTGATTCTTAGGAAAAAGTATGAAATATGTAACTTGGTGATAAATTTAATAATTGCAGTAATCTAAATATCATGGGGAAGAGGAAATTACGTAGTTTTTATCTTTTTTAATTATTTTATAGTCAGCCTTCCACTCTTTGTATGGGTCTTAAAACTGGCAATTTCAGATTGCAGAAGAGGGTTATGTTGGGTTGTCAGCATCTGGGGTCCTTCAGAGGGAGGAATATGACATTGATGCTTTATTCTTTCTCACTTCAGGATTGACTTTGTCATTATGTTTGCTAACATGCTTTTATACCTTTACTCTTCCTTCATTCATCTGTTGCTCCAGATTACATCTGAATCTAATATATATGGTGCCATTTACATATGTTAGATGCTATGTCTTGGTTCTCTTTGTTACTCTTAAAACCAGATTTTTCCTGCTCCAGAGCTGCATTTCTTCAAAGACCATGGGTCTGTTGTTTATAGCTATGGGGTCTCCAGTACCAGCCGTGTTCCCTGTCCTTTGCCATCCCATGTCTGTGCTTCCTCTATACCACAATCTGTGTCTTCAGTTCTCTGCTCTTGCACTAAGCCTCTATTACTCTGTGTTACAACATTATTTTAGAGTCATAAATATCTCATTCTACATGGAATAACTGCTTGTTACTGCTATCTATATAAAACTATTGTTGTCTCATGCAAAGATAAATGAAAGTAAAGAAAATTTGCCATAGTCATCAGGTCAGTCAGGAAAAAACCCTCTTGCCACAGCTAAAGTGAGCAAAACAAAGCTGCAGGAAAGTAAAGAAAAATTCAGTCTGAGCAGTGCCAATCTGGAGGGCTTGAAAACTCCGTACCAAGCCAGTAACAGCCACTTTAGCCATGGCAATGCCATATTCCAAGGCTACACACTTAGACCAGGATGGTCTGAGACACCTGCCTCAGAATGACCAGATCAAAGGGTCACCTTGAAAGTGTGATTCTTCTCATCCTGAAAAGGAATCTAGGATCATGTTGGTCTCTTCTGCTAAAAAAGAGATTAGTTCAAGGATATCTAATAATTAATATGTGAATTTACAAGAGAAAAAAATTACTTTTATCATGGGATTGAATCCAGTTAAGTCCTTCAACCTTTTCCTTCTAGAACAAAATCTTCTAAAGTGTTACCTCTCTTCATTACCTGCACAGGGAATTTGAATACTTACCCTAGCAGGACTGGTTCTCTACATCCCCTGATACTCGGGCACCATCTGGATCTACTGTAGAGCTTTCTACAGTAGCATGGGCCTAAAACTGTTTAAAATTTGAAATAAAGTAGCCTTGAAACTAAGTAAAAATAATTATGGAAGTGTTCATTTCTTTTTAATATGAGAAAGCCAGGGAAAGGCACTATCTATGCCTTTCTGGGAAACTACTGGAATTTCAAATAATATTTGAGAGTTTATAAACCCATGAACATACTTGCTTATTTAAGCGATGATCAATTCTGTTTCAAATGTAGATATGTAATAACAAAAAAAGAAATCATTCTATGCCATATGCAAGTGAAATTTCCTTGTGTCTAATAAGATTTTATCTTTGGTTTTATCTTAATGTAATGTAGAAGTTTGAAGTCAAATTTACTGATTGACAATAAATTTACTGATTGACAATAAATTTACTGATTGATCAATAAAATCATAGCCAAAAACCAAACCAAACCAAACCCAAAACCTGAACCAAAACAAAACAACAACAACAAATATCCTCCAACATGACATCATTCCAATAGTTAGAAATCTGTGATGGACATCTTGACAAATCTCGTTCCTGTTCCCTAAGTGGTTTCTGCATTTTAGGTGCAATTGTTCCCAGATAAAATCCTAACACAGCCCAGAGAGAAGACAGTAAGATTTCATACTCTCTGAGAACAAATTCACTGTCTCTGAGCTCTGATGGTGTAGAAGCCTTTTTGTTATTGCCTCTAAAAGCCGTTGTTGTCCCCCTAGAATGTATCATGTCTGCTCCTGAGTTGCCACAGCTTACAGCCTAGCAATTTGCAGAAACACATTAAGGTCTAAATTGCTGTGGCAAGGACAAACACTCATATCACTGCAGAAAAGACAGAAATCTCCAAGACAGAAGAACCAATAATTTCTCTGGAGCTAGTGGAAGTTCTCTTTTAATGGGAATCCGAGTTCTGAGCATTGAAACTCTAGCCAAGCACTGCTTTCACCTGAAATTAGAAAAGTAAAATTTTTTGATATCTATACACTTGCCTCTATACGTAAACAAGTAGATAATGATCAGCAGTGCAATCTTTTTTGGGTTTGGGTTTGGTTTTTTTTTAACAAATGGTTTCTTTAAGTCGTAAGATGATTTTGGAAGAGAATCTTTTTGTTTTAGAAACAAAAGGCAACATACAACTGATTGAACACTCAGACAAGAAAGATGATAAAAGTATTTACATGTGCATTTTCATCTCTAAAGCAATAGCACATTTCATAGCTATTTCAATCAGGAGCCCATATACCAACCTTTAACAAAAAACATTGCTCATCAGTGCATGAAAACATCTGGCTTCAAAGGCCATCATTTGACTCTGAAAAAGATCCAATGTTGTCAATATCCATTGTTCTTATTTTTCCCAGTAAAACTTAAACAACTGGGTGAAAACAGTTATTAACATGCAAAACAATGTTACCCTAAATGTTTTTTAAATCCCTGCACAAGTATGAGCTCTATCTGTTCTCTTGCAATAGAGATGAAAGCACAGATGTAAAACCACTAACTGGTATGCATATAGTTCATCCCCACAACTGCATAAGCATTTTGTTTTCTCTATCACATTATACCCAATTGCTCTTTTTGCATGCTAATTTTATTTACTATTCTATATAATTGCCAATTTTAGCACTTTTTTCTAATCCAACTGTAGAATTGCAGAGTAGTCAATTTTTTTGTAGGTTTGTTCATGGCGTGCTGAAGGGGTATCCCAATGTTATCAGGGTTGGAGAATCTACTTCAAAAATTAATGCTTAAAAAATTACTATGATGAGGGAAAGCCAGTCATGACATCGGGTACAGGATACTATTCCTCGTATGCAAAATTCAGCCTTTGCTTCCATACAGATACTTTATTTATCATCAATTGGTAATTTTAATTGAGTTCAGATGAGAAATTAAAAGAATCATCTAAATTCATAGAACTGAACTTATTCATCAGATTTCCTGATGAGGCAAATGGGAAAAACATTAAAACCCCAAACCTAAGCATTGTGTTATTCATATAGACCTGGATATGTTTAGGGAAGTGATTATATGATTTGTATTGCCTCAGCTAGTGGGGAACTACATATCATGGATCAGAGGTACAGCCCAGTCACAACAGTTCACAGCTGCTTTCCAACTCCATGATCCAGCACCCAGCTTGCAATTTCTGATTCTCCTACAATGATTGTCAGAGGATATTTTACTGCTCAAAAGTGTTTAGAAAACCCATTATTAAATAGGTATCAAACCCTTGAGGATAAGTCAAGTAACTTTGTGGAATTGCAAATAGTTCAGACACTATTCAGTCTCAGAAAAAAAGTAAGTTTTTTTCATCCATTTCTAAGTGGCTAGATAGGTTACTCACTCCATATAACCATCATACATATTTTTGCAGGCAGTAATGTTTGGCATTTCTGTTTCCATACACTGTCTTCTTCATCACAGTGATCTTTTCCATTTTCACTCTACTTTCATTTATTTAAGTGATACCAAATATCTTTTTAGAGACCCTAGCCTCTATCCTCTCAGAGACCATAGAAAAGAAGGACAAATTTAATTCCGTGATATGCCAACCTTTTTCAGGGAATGATGTCACAGGAGCCAAGTAACTGATAAGGTGATTATGAGATATTTCAGCTTTCGCACATTTAGGCAAATAAGGAGCAGCACCATTTTCTTTATTTGATAGCTTTTTCTGGGCTACATTGAAGAACACTGCAGGTTTGGGCACTCTGTGACTAGTGCACTGTCTGATTGACAGTTTCAGCAAAGAGGCTGAGGTTTGAACAAGCAGCAGCTGAACTACACCAACCTCTATCACTGATTCTTTCAGAATGGAGCTGAAGAAAAGTTTTTGAGAGAGTAGTGTTAGAAAGCCTGCAGTGCTGCTGTGGGTGTTTGTTCAGTGTCTAGATAAAAGCTATTAGATTCCTGCACTGTTGTTATGATCTGAATAGAAGAGGCACCTCTGCACGAATTAAGGTGCAAACAAGACCATGTGCCAAAGTCACCAGCACAAATTTTATTTAACAGTAAATGTGAGATAGAGACAGAAAGAAATAGGAAGGGGGTGGGAGAGAGGGGTAGAGAGAGAGCTTTAGTAAATATATACCACCACAAGCAGTGTTCTGCTGGTCCCTGAGTCATTCTTCTGAAGGTACCAAGTTTATACCAGTCCAGGTCCTGGATATCCAAGGGGTGAAGATGCCATTCCCATAAACTAGAGTTGGCATGTGCATAAGCACTTTCTTCCTTTCCCAACAGCTTGCCACAGTGGGAATTTTTTATCTAGATGCTAAACAAACCTTTAACTCCAATAGGCCTGGAATTAACTCTTTCCTGCTGTGCATTATGTGTTTATTTCAAGTTCCATTGTGGTGGCTTATACCGTGGGGACAGTGTTTTCAGACATGCAATTGCATTCTTTAAGTCCTCACAACTATCAGTCTGACACATTTCAGAAAAAATGGCTTGTAGAAAAGACCCATAAAGCTATCAAATGCTAAGGCAAAATTAAATTTACATTTCATGAAGGTTAGTAATTATCATTTCTCAAATATTGCTAGATGGTTTAAGCAAAATGCTCTGGAGGATTTGTGATCTATAACACATTGTATTGAAATGGCTTTGCATCAAAGCCTGACACTGGCTTTTCACCAAATTATATCTTACTGTATGATATATGTGCATGAAGACTCTCTCAGATTCTGAGGTTAAAAACAAACTTAGCTCTACCCTTTATTTCTCTGTCCTTCAGGCTGTATCTCATTTTTTTCAAAAAGCTTCAAAACCATGACTCTCTGAATGGAATTGAATTTGTCAAATTCAAATATTCCTTTTAATGTTGCCCTACCCTTTATGACACAGTAAGTACATTGTGAGATCTTATATTCCTTTTTTCGTAAAAAGACTGAACTTGAAATAGAAATTCCATAGCGCAGTGTAAGCAATAGCTAGTTTCTTGTGCTGACAACCTTGAGTAGATAAAAATTCCTTTAAGACTCCCTCTTATCACCTCTAAGAGAAGAAGCTATCTTCACTCCTTGATGCCATACAGGCACATGGCCCAGGTTTAGATGATGAAAAGACTCATTTATGAAATTACTCCAATCCAGCATCCAGGAGTCCACAAAGAATATTATAGCAATTTTTTCCACCATTTGAAAATTATTGTAACCATAACTTGCAATGTGTTCTATGAATTCCTATTAATTTCAAGATGTATGAAGTTACTAAAATGTTATATGTGAGGTCTGGGATTTTACTGAACTGATTAAGTCTTTAAACACAAGTATGTAGCACTTGGTGGTTCCTCCCATGAAAAGACTGAAGTTATTTATTGTGTGTCTGTGGTGGAGATTATATTTAATCCTTAACACTGTATACATTTAGTCAGTACTCAGGATTTGTACCATACCTCCTGATCTGTTTTATATTTCATGTCTTAATTAAAACTTTGAAAACATGCTAAGGTTTCTCTCTACCTCTGAATGTTAATTTACATTTATGTTAGGGCATTGTGAATGAGTGAACATTTCAAAATATTAGAATATTCCCCTACTGCCAACTACAACTAAAAGGTTTTTGAGAAAGAAAAGTAAGTTTTAAGAAACTTTATCCTCTACTTCCTTTGAAAATAACTTAGAATAACAGGATCAGTGTGAAAGGTTTCTGGCTCCCAAGCCTATGCATGCTAGATCATACACACTAAGTCTTTCCAGATACCATTAAACTGGACTTCCTCCAATGCATGAGGTGCAGCCCAACTCACACAGCCTGTCTGTTCTAACACCAGTCTATACAAACCTTCAAAGGCATATGACTTTTCACTGCCTGAAAAGTGAATGAGTGAGAAGGTCCATAGTTACAAAAAAGAAATGTCATCTTAAACTGTAGTGGTTATTTCTGCCTTCTTTTTCTCAGAAAGGGAGCAATCACTTAGCTAACAAGGAAGTTAAGAAGACTTAATTTTGAGTTATTCAATGGATAAAAAAATTTTCATTATTGAACAAAGACTTTGAGAAATGAATTCTAAAAGGGAAATTCATATTTCTTTTCCACCAAATATCAAAATATCAGTGATTTGGACTGTTTTTTTTTCTTGCTCAAAGGAAGCATACCATTCATAGAAAACTACCATAATAAAACTTGTCTTTTAAAATCTTTTCATTAACACCTTGTCAAAGACATTGCTGAGAATGTAAAATAAATTGAGCTTGTTGGAGAAGATATAGTAGTCATCTCACCTAAGTTCATTCTTCCAAAAAAAACCAGGATTTGGTCCAAGCTTGTTCAAACATTCTTTTAGTCATCTGTGAAACATTTGTAGAATGTGTCATTTTAGTACCATCTTATATGACAGGAAAAATGAACTGCCCCCTGGAGATGCACATCTTCTTCAACTCTCTAAAAAGAACTTAAAGTACTGAAGTATTTGGATAGTAAATAACAAGATTCATTCCTACCTCAGGCGTCCAGCAGGAGTGAGAGAAGTAACAATGCCTTAATGACCACAAGGAATTCCAAACATAATTATTAAAATTGTTTTTTAGAAAGGTGATTGTTATTGTTGTGCAAGGAAATTAAATTAACAGTTAACGTAGAGGTTAAAAATTTTGTTGTCTTTCCAAGGTCTAGAGACTAAATAAAAAGCATTGACCTAACTGCACCAATGAACAGTTTTTTCCCAATCTGCTGATTACAGCCAGCCAACTCTGCAGCTATATCAGCCCCACAGCAGTAATGACCTGAAAATAGGACTTTGGATTGGTTATATTCATGAGGCTGTGATTGGAACAGGGAAAGAAAGAAAATTCAGGAACCTGGCCTTCCAGCTTTCAACAATTAGCTTTGCTACAAACCCAATTTGACAGGAGCAAACATGAATTCCGCTTTCTGCTACTAACTGTAAACTTTAAAAAAATCCAAAGACATTTCCAAGGTATATTAATGGAGATGGTCTGGATCTAAAAGGAAAGGTTGGTGCATTTTAGATCTTAGCTAATGAAATTAATGAACAAAACCATAATGTGTAATGGATTAAATATTACATTAGGAGTCCATTTCCAAAGGATTGATGAGCTTCTTGCTTGTTTCAGACACTATTTACTACTGACAAGTAAGATTGGCTAAGAATCTGAAGATCTGAACATGTCACACTTTGTTCTCCAAAATGTAATATAAGAAGCACCAAATACACCACAACCAACAAAAACAAAACAGAAATAATAAAAGGTTTTTGCTCATAAAGTTCTGCTTGAAGCAAGACTACAAAGTAATGCTGCCCCAGGATATGATTCGGTATCGGAGATGCTTTATAGAAAGGCTAATGAGCCTGTTGCCAGTACTGAAAACACTATTTGCCAGTGGCAAAACTAACAGTAATTCTATATTACTGCTAATTTGCTGGCTATTTTTCTTCATTCAACAGCTGATAAATTCCAACAGTGTTGCTTCTAGGGAAATATCAATTGCTATGAAAATGGCATGTAAAAGTGTCATAACTCTAAGTGCTTTTGTGACAGGATTATTAATATTTGCAATTCATATTCATCATTGAAGATATGAAAGTTAAACTTTTCCAAAATATTGAGTCAAGGCAATCTGTTTGCTTAGATATAGAAATGAAGACTAAAGAAGGTAATCCAAAACTGTTGTAATATCTTGAAATGATTTTTAGTTTAATTCCTTGAGAGAAGGAAGAAGAGCTAATGGCTTGCCCACTTTAAACACAAAAGTGTTCCTGTAAACACCACTATTAAAAATATCTTCTCAAAGGGTAAATAAAACATTTATTTCTGTAAGACGTGTTTTTGTTAACTATTACTATCCTTATTGAAGGATAATCCCCTTAAAAAAAGAATATAAAAGTTAGTGGCAGGAAGTTTTTTTTATATCAAGTAATTCTTTTACTAGGACAGAGTAGAAATGAGTAAAGAGAGTTATTTGCATTACCCTGTGTTGCATCTCCAAAAAGCTCTCTCTGTTAAACAGTCAAGATCAGCTTGTATAACAAACATAATGTGAATTTAATGATACCTACTAAGCAATAGATTTTTTATTGGAAGAGCTTGTTTTAAGTCTAAATTTAGAGACCCGTCTCTGCCAAAAAGTACAGTTGACAATGTATTTTCTTCCTTACCATAAAAGTTAACATATCTTCAGGGAAATTTTTTTGTGACATGTATTAACAGCTGTTGACAAATGAGAGAGGTGTGGGAGCAGGAAGGAGAGGGGTGGGAAGGAGAGGATAGAAGGGAGGGAGAGAAGGAGAGAGAGGAAAATTGAGAAAATGGATGGGGCAGAGAACAAAATAGGGAAAGGCAGAGATGGGTGAAAGGAAGGGAAGAGGTGAGGTGAGGCAAGGCAAGAAAAGGCAAGGAAAGGAAAGAGGACAAAAAGACAAAGGGGAAGGGAGAGGAGAGGAGAGGAGAGGAGAGGAGAGGAGAGGAGAAGAGA